>JALPQI010004609.1:0-73015 GCA_025490895.1 Thaumatotibia leucotreta
TTTGTGTATTTATTTATCACAAATGTTTGTTCCTTGGTCGTGGCTGTGTATGTATCTAAGTATCTATTATATAAATATCGTCGCCTGGTACCCACATCACAAGCCTTAATTAAGCTTACCGTGGGACTAGGTCGATTTGTGTGAGATGTCCCAAGATATTTATTTATTATTTATTTATTTATAATATGCCTACAGGCTGACCACTTTGGTTGAAAACTCTATTAGCTGCTGTTAGCCTTCAAATTTGAAATACATATTATTTTTCTCATCCATTAGAGAACGACGTTTAAAAACTTTACAGGGTTCGTGGTCTACGAGTGACTGACAAAGGAGAAAATTCTTCCACTGTCGCTAGTAGATCATACACCATATCATGTTTCCATAGTTTTATTTTGATTAATAACTATCGCGGTAACAGAAGAAAATATTAAAAATAATGTTTGTTTTATTTTTCAAGCTTCCGAGCTGTTGCTTTCCGAGTAGGTGCTGTGGAATCATGACCCTTGGCGATTTTTTTAGAAAGAACATGGCGATCACCAACGTCCGAGTCTACAGGTTTGATAAAGAGTCAGCACTTCGCATCGAGCACATGGCACCGTTGGAGTAGGTATACATTCGTAGGTTATAGAGACCAGGTACGTCCAGATGGTATTTCTGGACCGATTATGGCGATCAAGTATTAAAGAAAAGAGCGTATTCGCATCCGAAAGGCTGGAAACGCACTTGTGTTGTAAGAATTTATAGGCGGCGGTAATTGCTCACAAAAAGATGGTCCGTATTTGCCACGGACGTATAATAAAACGTACGGAGTATGGTTCTTCGAAGCGCATGTTGAAATAAAAGGACTATGCGTCAAAATGGACCAAAATCCAACAGAGCTGGGAGTAGTGTCATTAAAAAGGTCTGCTTATGTACTTTATTTCATTCTATAGGTACAAAGTTGCATTCCGTTGCATAATTTTGTATGAGTAAGGCGTTCTGCGGGTACTCTATAAGTAAATCACCGTCGTCCAGACATCATTTATCATAGTATTTACTCTGACTAAAATACAAATATCTCGGTTTTGCAATGGAATTGAACAAAGTGCCCATAGAATGAAATGAAATAAATGTAAATACCTATTTAATGACACCACTTTCAGCTCTGTTGGTTTTTGGTCCACTCTCCATACAAATCTGCCCATAGTCCTTTGTGACGTTGCTTACTCTACTAGGAACTTTCGTCCTTGCAAAAATTATAACATTATACCTATACATAATATATGCTTTTTAAACTATGATATACAATGTAAAATATGTAAATAATATTTGTTTATACGCATAGTTTGTATCTTCCCCAGACAAAGTAAAAGGGCACTGAAGTAATGAAAAGTGAAACTTAATAGTTTAAAAACAATGCATTTTATTAGTTTTAGATATCATGTTTCATATTAACATTTACTATTTAAGAGCTACTCACCCGTACACTTCACCCGTATCAAAAGGAAAATAAAGAAATTAAATTTTTCGAAAAGTCCCATTCCTGGGCCGAGTAGGTACCTACACGTTTTTTTGTAAGTGTATGAATGCAGTTTTTCTTTTTACTAAAATCGACCTCAAGGTTCCTAAGACAACATTTCGCTATATGCTATGGTTTCAAAAACCTCCAGACCGACCCATTTAGATTGATCACCCTGTATATTATACTATCTTTACCTTGGGACTAACTAGTTCGATTTGTGAGAAAGTATCCCATGACATTTGTATTTCTTTTACGTTTGTCCTCTCTGTCAGACTTGCGATGAATTTACAAGGGTGATAGAGAGCCACTGCCGACCGCGGTTTGCGATAGCCCGCGTTCACAGTTGTGAATGACGCTGTAGGTGCGCTATTTTCGGGCACCGATCGGCGCAGTGCCCCCGGTCGGGTGCCCCACATACTGAGACGTGTCAGTGTGCACGCGAACCTGTGACGTCATTCTCGCCGCGCTAGGCCTCTGCACACACTGGAGTAAATCATATATTTAAAGATTGACTGCATGTATATTTATTAGTCAACGTACCGTCAACTGCTTCAACTTTGCACGGAAATTCATGTTTTTTTCAAGTAACTCTTAAAGTATGTGTTATCTGTACTCTTTCTTACATTGCTAAGCTAATCTAGTTCAAAATACATTAGTATCAGGGTTCAAAGTATGCCAAATACTAATAGTTTAGCTTCTAGAAACATTTAAAGTTACAGTCAAAGTTGTAGCCAAAAGCTGCAACTTTGCCTAGTGGATTATCTGTGGTAATATATGGAGAATTTAAAAATGGAAACCCTTTTTAATTTTATAGTAGTCATATCTAAGCCAAGGTGCCAGTAGAATACACTAAATACTACGCAAGTATGTTTTTTACGACATAGGCATAGTTGTGACGTGTTCTACAGCATTTCCATACATTGTCCCAAGCGTAGCTAGGGTTGTGCCAAACAAAATAGACACCAATAATTTTACTACTTAAAAAAATTGCATTTCTTTTATTCATTTGCTAAATTTCAGTATTGTAAGGGTTGAAATAACAAATAGTTAATAGTAGCTAAAGACTTAATTAATATAACTATTTTTTTTTTCATATTTTTTTTTATAAAATAAATATAGTGTCAACCCTAGACCAGGCAATTTTGGGACATATACATTCTAAGAAACCTTTCCCAACATTGCCCGTCGTCATTCTGGCCTTAAAAGAGTTTATTTACATGAAAAACTTCATAAAACATCGCAAAGAGCATATTTACTTACCATATGAGTACTCCACAAGTGGCTATAACAGATATTTTCGCACTTATAATAAAAGTTTTGAACACATCGAAAAAACACTTGGTTGCTTTCTAAGCGTTAACACCGACTGAGTTTAAAAGTAGGTGTGCTGCCAGGAAAAAATATGTTGAAATGGGTTGCCAGATAAATTCTACAAATTTTACTATTTATAGAAGAAAAGAATATGTAATAGTTTGGTAGAAAAGTGGGTTTTTGTAAAATGGGCAAAATTGTAGCAGGTTGGCAAAGTTGCAGCATTCGACGGTACTAGTCATTCAAAAAAGGCGCGCGCAAAAAAACGTGTGCGTGAAGAGTGTTACAAAGAAAATTTGAATTACATGCCGTTTTTGTCTACCAATTATTCGTATATTACAGACTAGTTGTGCGTACTGTTTAGTGCAGCTTTGTGTTGCACGTTTTCTAATATATGTACATTTGCAACTAACAATCTGGTATATGGGTTTCGTAGAATCAAATGAACAGACAAGTCAGACAAACTTATCGAATATGATACATTGGAACGAACATAAACATCCTTACCACATCTTACACAAATCGACCTAGTCCCACGGTAAGCTCAATTAAGACTTGTGGACTCATGGACGTATTGTATTCTTCCGCCATCTACTTCGATTGCCCTTGAAATGTTGTGTTGAGCTTTATCTTTGACATATTCCTGATTAACCCGATCTCAAGGCTTGCCCTGCTTACTTCTTGGAACATGACACCGAGTTCTATAGCAGCCGAGGAAAATAAAACGATTTCGCTTTTCGCCGGCGTCGATGCCTTTATCTGCCCATCATCCAGCCGCCAGCTTCCTGAACAACAACATTTATCTGACAGGTGTATTCTAATTGGAGATGGTGAAACAGGCTTTAAATCAGGGATCCAATAAGCTAAGCAATCCAGGGAATTGATGGTAACAGTCTTAGTGTGAACACTGCTCAACCCATGACGTCATCGCCGCCGCAGCTAGTCTTTGTACAGTCCGGTCTAATACATATTATGCATGTAGAAATTTAAAAAAGTAAAAGGATGTGAATGCACTTTTAAGATAAAATTAGTGAAATATTAATACATTGATTAGCCATAATTATTATTATTATCAAATACCTAACCTAATCTTGTTTGCGCCACTGTTGAGCATCGATCCAGCTTTATGTGGTCCGTTAATTTTTCCTTTTTTTTTTAAATTAGCACACATGACACTTAAGCCAATAATAATATGAATAAATACCTTGGACACCCAAATATTGTAAGTTTAGGATTCCAAGATAGGCAATAAAATTGAATACAGATTTTCAACAATATTTATTTATATTATTATTGGCTTAAGTGTCATGTGTGCTAATTAAAAAAAAAAAAAAATTGACGGACCACATAAAGCTGGATCTATACACATAGATATGTATATGTCGGAGTCGCGCTTCAGTTGGTGCAGGCAGACCTGTACGACACGTCGAGTCATCGAACGCCAGAACAGTCTTATTTACAATGAGAAGTTTTGTTTGCAATGTTTACAATTAATTTGTTAAGAGTTACTAAATCTAGAAAACGATAAGCAATGTATTGCTTCGAGTGGTCTTTGCTTTGGTCCATGCAGATTGCAGGTAGATAATAAAACCCGGTTGAGATCTACCCGCCTGTGAAGCAGGTAGTTTATGACCTGACAGTATAAAAGGTCACTAGCGCTGTTTTCATGATGCATTCGCATTCGCGCGTTAGACTTAGAAAGAAGTAATTCTTGCTTTAGACATTGGAAAGTCAATTCATTCTGATTCCCGCGTTAGACTTCGAAAGATTGATTCTTGCCTAGACTTGGAATAGATTCCGATAATGATCATTTCTTCCCTTAAGTCAGTCTATCTTGAGACCGCGAATAGATTTGATTAAGTGCACTCCAGAGTAAGAGGAGTTTGACTAGATTCAATAGTTCGTTAGATTCAGATTCAGATCCTAGCATCCTGACAAAAGACGTTATTTCTTGTGTTTTGAAATTGGTGAAGCATGGACTCAAACTTAGAACTCTCCAGTCGTTTTCCATTAGTTGGTGTTGCTGTTTAAAGTGTTTTAATTAATCGTGTTTTAAGTGTGTACCTATTGTAATGATCTAAAATTGTAATTACCAATGATTTGAAAAGATTAAAACATACAACCCGCTGAGTTTCTTCCTGGTTCTTCTCTGTTGTGGTTAATAGTATATAATATAAACCAGAGTAGTAATAAAAAAAGATCTTAATTCATGTTGTGTTTTCATTATGAGTCCATGCCTACATGCATAAGTGCGTAGATAGCTAAACCATCTCCCTATAGCTCGGCCGAGCCTGATATAAAAGGGCCCTACGCCGTGATATATTTTATGGATGTATGTGCTCTTCCATGTCCACTACTGTCCACTTGACAAGTTTTGTTAAAGTTTTGCACCCAAAGTTCTGATTATTAATTATTAGGCTAATCAACAATATAACTATAGATAGACAATAATAGGAACAACCATGACTAAGGTTAGGTGTATAATAAAATTGATAAACATACAAATAAATAAAATCTCCCACCGGGATTCGAACTCACGAGTCACTAAACATCGCCAGCTTCAAAAGTAGAGTCACTACGAGTACCAACTAAACTATGTAGGTCGTTAAAAACGAGTGTTGCCACCTATTTCTAAGCCACCTATCGACTTACTTTATTGTTTGAAAATATCTGCCCTAGGTATAAACTTATGGAGGTACTTATTTAATATTGTTGCTTGTGGTTGTTATATAAACTACTTACTCTGTCTAATAATAGCTGTCAATAGAAAAAGGCGGCAAATTAGGCGCAAAGAGTTGGCTACCCATACAAAATTTGATTGGATTTTGCTGCCTTTTCTGCTGCATTTTTTACAACAAAGTTTAATTGACGGTCTAGGAAGGTTACGGTTTATAAACGTACTGGCTACATACAAGCACAGCGTAATAAAAAAATAAACAGCAATTATTTTTACAGTTGCGTTGTCACTTGGATAATCTTCTGAGGAGGTTTTAAACTTATTCTACCTCCTGAAGTTTAACAAAATATTAAAAAAACGAAATAAAAAAACACCCGTTTGGAAAACCGCGTTATAATGAATACAGAATGTAACAAAAACGATGGTAATCCGTTTAAGGACCCATTAAGTATCGTATTCTGATTAGAAAAGGGGGATTAAACGTATCTTTTCGAGGCGTGATTTTAGGTCATACATAAGTGTTACTTAAAAAAATTACTGAATTCGGTTTAATATTAACGGCCAGTTTCAAAATCCCGGGATACATAAAAAAATATCACTATCGTTTTCCTCAGGCAGCTAAAATTTTATCTCACAAACATTTTAAACTCGAGGTTCGAATCTAAAAATGCACAAGTAGCGCCATCTATTCAATGAGTCTACAAAAATTGCTCAACGTACTTACTTCTAAAATGCTTGTCTATGTATAAGAACCACTACATTTCCCGACTGTACATTTTGGTATCAAGCTACACTAAGAGATGGCGCTCTTTGTGGCAAAGGATACTCACACTCAGAGCTTCTGCTGAAAGCTCATGAAAAGTATTTATAAAACTGTGTCAGATGGCGCCACATGCTCTTTAAGCCTATTGTCATTCCAAAAATAATTGACAATAGGGATGATGCTATAGTTAATGAGTCTGGCAAATGAAAGATGAGAATGAAGAATCGCGGCAAATTCAAAACTATAGACTATGGTATCACTGGGTTGCACCCCTAAAATCAGTCTTTATACTTGTAATATATTTAAATCTGAGACAATTCAAATTAATATAGGTATAATTGTATGTAGGTACATAATGTAGCTGTTCCATGAATCTTTGTCTGCGGACTCTAAATGACGACCCATGTTATAATCGATCCCCATATCAAATTTTAAGCCATTCCGTTTAGTTACTTTCAAGTTATATCATAGATTTAACTTTTTACATAGATACATAATATTATGTATAAAGACTATAATGATATGTAGAACCGAAAAACAGACTGATTTTCACATTTGGATGTAACACTATGTGTGATTAGTAAATTGTATCATCGCAGAATGGGTGTACAGTCGAGTGCATTAATGTATAGACACATTTGTAAGGGATCAGTATGGAGAAGTGTATATATATTAATGCCCTTGACTGTACGTGTAGGTAATAAATAAGATAATATGGACAAGGGGAGTTTGTCAAATGTTAAGTAAATTCTGCCGGTGTGTGTATTTTTAATAAATAAGAAACTAAATATTTTTATTGTCTCTTTCCCTGCACTTATCCTCCACGTGAATGACATGGTCAGTCATTGTTTTCCAATCTGAGGCAGTTATACTCACGAACTTCTTTCTTCTCCAACTCGCATAACTGTTCTACCGTATGTTTGACAAAGTTAACTAACTCCTTCAACATCTCCCAGTCCTTCTGGTAAAAAAATAAATAAATTGCCATATTAAATTAACTTATGTAACATAAGCACATGCCGTGTGGTGACGGCAGTAAGAATACATTTGTCACCACCCCAACTCCTCCTGAGGGTGTCGTGAGAGTCGACTAAGGGATTGAAGTGTCACTGACCATTCTACAAGATTGATGATGGGCAGCAGCGTCATCATAGTGGACACATTACTGCGATCGCCAATCCGCTTGCCCAGCGTGGCGATTACGGGCATTTACCTCCTAATGCGTCTATACGCATAGTTAATAGGAGAGACCTACGTCCAGCAGTGGACTAACATAGGCTGATGATGATGATGATGATGAACATAAGCACAAACGTTGATTTATTATAGTCGATAGTATATTAGAAAATGAGTACGAGAAAATTTATTGAATAAAGGTAAGTATCAAAACGACATTTCGTGCTAAACTAGAAACACTGATATCGTGTGTAAACACTCTTGATTCTCCTTATAAGCGATGTTTCACTCCTCTTGTTTTTCTTTATAATTACTTATTATAGTATGCAGCAGCTTACAAACATTATTTATTCACAGCTTCTTCATAAACACCTTAAAACGTTGTAATTGTGGAAAGCGAACAATGGATGTCAAGTCGAACGAATGACAGAATATCACGTTTGACAATTCAGTTTGAGATGCCATATAAAAAGTTCCGTAAAAAACTCATTCTCATCTTTCGTTTACCAGACTCTAGTACATTACTGCAAAAGCTGGGAAGTAAGGTCTTGCAGGCCGAATAGATATAGAGATTTCGTATTGATCAACTTTTACGTTTTGTTTTAATTTTTTTTAACGGGTACTGATTCAATTTCATTTGATTTCGTTATTCCACAAAATGTAAACCTTAAGAAAGTTTTAAACTTTGGTACTAGTGAATTGCAGCTGCAAAGGCTGCAAGGGCCTTTCCTTGTGACTTCCACAGGTCCCTATTAGAGACTTCCTCTGGCTAATTGCTGAGAACTTGTCGATATTGTCCCTCTGTCTCCGCATGTACGCTTATGATAGTCTCGTTTCCCGCTTCTCGATTCTGCTGTTTTAGATCGCAGTGTTTTTTACTTTCTGTTCTTTAATGTTCATAAAAATATGAGCAATATTTTACCATTTCCCGTCCCCATATCGCGAATTTTGTCTCTAACGTCTCATACATTAAACTTAGATCATCAAATGTACTCGTAGCGACCTGAAAGCCGGAACATTACCTACTATTTTTATACTAATAACTAATATTAGAAGCTCTAACCAAACTTAGCTCATTATGGCGCACGCAGATAATACACAAAACGTTCGTTTTCTATAACTTGGGCAATAAAAATATGTGGGTAGCTACTGAAAATTTTTACTTAAATTAAAATCTCTCGAATATTGCTCAAATTGACTGGAGGCTAATTGTCTTTAGTCGATTTAGTTTTTTTCCTTTCCTTTTTGGGACGTGGCCATTAACTTTTATTGTTATGAGGATTGCCTGTAATGCCGTTGCTTTGTGGTTTAGGGTACACTGTCCTTAGCCTTCCCATAAGTTGTCTGATAAAGCGGTGACGGTGGCGGAACTTATTTTTGTATTGGTGTAAGCCACGAAATGGGTGCCACAAGGCAGGCGAGCAGCTGGCAGACCCAGGAGAAGGTAGCGGGACGACGTTAAATTGGACAGGTTACTTGGAACATTAATAGAAGTTGCCTGGTATATCGGCTTTTGTTAATTGCAAAAAAATATTTTTTTTTTCGTTTTCATACATAATAATTGTAATGAAATACAAAAGTAAGATCTCGGGCGACTGACGGCTGCTGACGGCACATGTCAAAATAAGTAACATTAGGATGTAATAAAGGTTGCAATACACTTTTTCAGTCATTAAACTAATTTTTTTAATAACTTAATAACAGTAAGAGTTAAGACACTAGTTTCTTAGAGAAATGCATCATTTTTGACCTAAATAAGCTTCCCTTAAATTTAACGGAAATCAATAAAAACACGGTGTATACATATATCGTCGCCTAGTATCCATTATATTTATGGGTATAAATTATTACAAGCATTTGAGCTTACCGTGGGACTAGGTCGATTTGTGTAAGATGTCCCAAGATATTTATTTTATTTTATAATTTGTTTTAAATTCTAATCGTTACTTGCTGGGATCGCAAATATCGCAATGTTTACAATAATTATACACGGTGTAACGTCAGCGTTCCGAAAGATTTTAATGCTGGATTCCTGACCATATTTAGAGTCTTTAATGTTATATAAAATTTCCTGGATTCGGCTTGGTTTCAGAGATAATCAACCTTTTTTCGAAATAAGTTTTTCGACGTAACTCGTCATTTAACTTTTTTTGGATTACAATGCTACCACAATGTGTTCTAATATTACCACACCTTTTGCCTGACAATCAAAAAATACGAATAGACTTGACGAAATAACCTCTACCTAAAAAAAACAATCGAAATAAATAATTTAAACAAATTGTTGTTATGATAAAAAGTACTGGAAATGTTAAAAAGTATTCAAATCGGCCTAAAAAAAAAGAAAAAAATATTTTTTTTTTTGGTGGAATTGACATTAGGTCTCATAATATTTTTTGTTTATTTGATGTCTAGAATGCATAGTTAAAATCTTTCGCAATGCTCGCGTAACATCGTGTATAATATTCCTTATTACCTAATATTCCATATTATTATCTAACGAAATCTACAGGGCATCTGCTAAATAACTAGCTCTGGACCAATTCATTGACACTGAGAACTAAACTGAACTTATCGAATATCAATGACATGACACTTGGTACGTTACTATTTGTAACGTGCCAGAGACTACGTAACGTTACTATAAGACTATAACCTCTTAGAGAAAGGCAAACGAATGACATTAGACTTATGGACAAGGGATCCAACGGGTATTGAAATATTGCTCACTTAAGAAAAGCAAACGGTTGCTGCCATGTCATCCGTCTTATTCGCTTGCGAAAATAAGAAAAAAATCTGTTTTGTTGAAGAATTCAAATTCTTTCGTAACAAACCGTTTAGAAACTTATGTCTATTGTAACTGATTATGAGATATATAAGGTATATTATATATACCGTAGGTTTGCAGTAATTTATTATTTTTATTAATTAATTAATTTTGGTTTTCAAAGTAATCAATTACATAATACTCGTGCACTAGAAATAAATAACGATAAAATATTCGAGCTTTTGATGTTATTGTATCATTGTATACTTAAATAGACCTACATAAATATAGGTACTTAAATAAATTAACGGCCGCATTTTTCGACTTTTCTTTAAGAGCTACAAAAATCGTTTTCTATTAAATGATTTATGAAAATAATAAGTAAGCGTGATTTGTTTACAATTTAATTTTAAATTTGTTATGGCTCATTTTAGTAAAATATAAGTACATAATATCGTACAGGTACTAATGCGAAATGGATGGAGAT
The DNA here is from genome assembly GCA_025490895.1 of Thaumatotibia leucotreta. Lineage (NCBI taxonomy): Eukaryota > Metazoa > Arthropoda > Insecta > Lepidoptera > Tortricidae > Thaumatotibia > Thaumatotibia leucotreta. The sequence goes on from JALPQI010004609.1 coordinate 10,683, forward strand.
AGATTTGATCCATCTGAAGTCAAGTCAGAAATCGAAATTGCAACCCCAGCAGCTTTTGGAATCCGCATCCGCATACATCATTTTTGTAATTAAATGTATAATGTATGAAAATATGCGCCACGTGTGATCCGCAGTTGGTATACACTACCTACACTGCTATTTATGATTATGATGATTTTATAAATAAACTTACAATAGTAGTAGTAGTAATACAGCTTTATATTTACTTTATTCCTAGAATGCGTAACCACCAATTTAGCTAGTCTGTTCGCTAAATACCTACTTGCAAGTTGCGCGATAGCACTGAATTGATTTAGGGAAGTTCAACACAAGTTGAGCCCAACCTTAACCGCCGGTACAAGCTCCCTCCAACTCCTAATCACTTATTAAACATCGCCTAAACATCCCGATATTGTACCTACTAGCAACAACGGATAGAGCACTTGTAAAACTATAATGCGGTGTTTTAACACAAAGTGATGATTTCAAAGGCTTATTGAAGTGATTAATTCCTCAAAGCCTTTTTAAAGGGTGTGAAACGTATACATAAGAATATATTACTAGCTGGTGCCTGCACAAACAAACAGGCGATTTTTGCGATAAAAACTATCCTATGCCCTTCCTCGGCCGTCAAACTATCTCCATACCAAATTTCAACACAATCGATCCAGCAGTGTTAACGTCAAGAAGTAACAGACAGAGTTACTTCCGCATCTATAATATAAAAATTGGATAGTACTTATGGATAAATCAAAAAATGTAAACCCAGTCTCCTTAAATAAATCTACATTTTAACAATGAATGCCAATTTGTTCAGAGAGACGATGTCATGAGGACATCAGTTTTTTTGCTTGACACTGAGAGAAAATATTTCATTTTCACGCCAATTCGCACCATTTAATAGAGCTCTTTTTTTCCCGAATCACTGCAATCTTAGAGACGGCGATGCAGCCTGCAAGCTGGAGCATGCTGCAAGTATTGTCGCTATGACGTCAGCATTAGTGACAGAGAGCGTTCGTATCGACCGAAGTTTTACTGTGTAGCGATTCCTTCGTGATAATTTTGATAAGTCGCGGAGATATTTTTTGATAGAGGATCACATTCTTCTTTTCATTATGAAATCAATAATTATTTTTATCACCCAACCTTTAACACAATTATTGTATCGTAATATTAACATTGTGAGTTAAATATAAATAAATAATTAGTATAGTTCATTTCGTGAGACAAATCGTGGCTTAATTCTTGTTCACGAATGTGGCTTTAGAAGTTCAAATAGTAGGTTACATTACAACTTGTTAATTGGAATAGTAATTAGCTTTCTGTGGCACAGCTCCAGCTATCTACGTAGAATATAAACAAGCTTAATTTAGGTGAAAGCTTAAGAAAATAGCTGTATAGTGTAACTCAAAATAACAGTTCATATTAAATATAATCATCTGGAACGCATATCCGCGAAAACATACCCCAGATGATAGTCTTACCTGGGTTAGCTCAGCTGGGATTTTATGATTTGGTTATATATAAATTTAGATATCGTCACGCTACATCAAGGAAAGCCCGGTTGTCGGTAATACGAGTATACGATGTACGAGTATTTTGTTACCTTAGATGATATTCATGGTATCGCGGGAAAATTAATCACAAGATAAGCGTGTTATGTTGTAGTATTCGTAATTTTTGCGTTGCATGATTACATTAAACATTTGAGAATAGCTCTCCTAAACTCTCCTAACTCTTCGAGTGAAAGTTCGTCCCGAATTAATTTCGAGCTGGCAGGTACGGTCGGCAGGAGATTGTCGATTACCTGGGGAAACGGGTAGCTGTATTCTCATACTCTACCGAGTCTTGGTAAGTCTAAGCGCACTGACAAATTATTAATAATAACTTCCATAATTTGAAGATACTTTTTTTTTTGAAGTAGACCGAATCATTAATATTTTTTTTCCATGAATAAACTGAAGGACTCACTACAAAAACATTTTACATGTTTTTTTTCAGCAAGGCGTATCTTTAGGTACCATTTTATCGAATTTCTTATTGACACAACTCCAAACACTATTAAATAATTAATTTTTCATCACACTTGCTGTCTAAGCGCGCCATTGCTTGCGCGCTTAGCGGGAGTAATAGAAAAGTGAAATTCCCTAGGGAGTAATAGAAATGTCAGTACGTCATTTAATAATATTATGTCTTAAAACTTATTTTTTCGTCGGCAAGTGTGATGAAAAACATTGTATGCATCACGGTCGGTAAGCGGAATACTAACTCGAGTCATAAAAGCCCTCCGCCTAACGGCGTCGTGCTTCTAACACTCTCGTTAGTAATTCCGTACTTACCTCCCTTGATGCACAATGTACTAATAATTATTAGCAACTGCTACAGATGTAATGCGTATTAGTTCTTTCCCTTTTTCACAGAAATAGGAATCCAAATTCATATCGCTGTTACAATGGTACTTCAATATCAATTGCTCTGAAGCTAACTGAGATAGAACAAATACATTTGGACGTTTCTGTGAAAATAGGAAGGGAAAGGATTACGCTGTCAAATAATATACATATAAATATGTTGGGAAATCTTACACAAATCGAGCTAGTCCCACGGTAAGCTCAATTAAGGCTTGTGATTAAGCGATGATATGTATACTAAGATATACAGATGCATACCACAGCCACAACCAATGAACACATTTTTGCGATAAATAGATACACTAATAATGCCCTAGCCGGGATTCGAACCCAGAATCTTCAGCTTCGTAGCCATGGTCACTACCAACCAGGCTACGGAGACGATAAATTATCGAGCACTGCATTCATAACGTAACGGTTAACTTTAAAATAAAATAAAATAAAAAAATAAGAATGTGAGTGTTCGATTCTCTCGCTCGTTAAAGTAACCCATTTGCTCGTCTTACTTAAGTACAAAATTGCATTTAAATTTAAGAAATCAGGATATTGAAATTAAAAAGCATTTACCGACAACTATCTACGTACGACAAATTTACAACCTAGGCCTAGGTATGTATAATTAATAGGTAGATAATATATAATAAAATAGCTAGTAATTTCCCACTGTTACCTGATATGATATTACCTGAAGGAAAACCATCGAACTCTATAACATAGGAGTATTTTTAATAATGCCGCGGCGACATATGTGATTGTCAGCTCCTATAACTTCCAGCTGAGTAATGGGGCTATCACTGTAAGAAATCTTTCTTACCTTATCTCTTGAGTCTTCTGAACTCTCAGATTTTGGTGAAAATATCGTATCAAGATTGTCCATACTTACATCGTTGGGAGGATTTTTTAGGAAGTTTTAGAGCTATTTTTTTCTCGAGTTATATTCTAGTTAATATTGCATATACATTTTGGAAATATTTAGGAAAATCTGATTATAAATATTGGAATTGGATTAAATCAAAATATTTTGTTAATAAATAATGTGATTTGAGTTTTCAGAATAGCTTCAATGAAAATCTGATATTAAAAAAAAAAAAAAATAAAAATAAAAATCATTTATTTCGGACAATTAAATCCATATGGTGTTAGTTACAATAGTGCCTTAAATAATTATGTTAGTACTTAAGCTAAGATGTTGAGAGGTCCAGTGCCTGACTAGGGCACTGTCCCATCTCCCAGCAACAACGGCCAGGAGACTGTGGCCGTGGTGTGTGGTGTGTGTGGTGTGTGGTGTGTGGCTGTGGATATTAAAAAGCACTGAAAGTATTTAGTAAGATCTTGAAGTTATAACATATTTATCACTTAGTCTGAGACTAAGAATAAAGTCACGTGATGTTTTTTTTATAAGTTCGCATTGGGTTAGTATACACAGTCACATATATTTTGAACTGAAATGTATGGCATTACATACCCAATGCGTGCCTACGCTTACCCGACGTATCTCATGTTTAAATAACGATTACCGGTACTCGTAAGTACTTAGGTTAGGATCCTTGTGACAGTTGTAGATACCTACAGCCGAATTATAATGTTTCAGTAAGGATACAGAATCGCACCGAGTCTCATTAAACAGCTCTTTGTATTCAGCTCGTATCGTGAGAATTGAAAATTTGTAAGTACTTAATCTAGGACAACTTTCCCGGTTTTACGTATTCTGGAGATAGTTAAATGTATCCAGATTTTTTTTCTATAAGGTCGATTTATTAATTAAGTCATTTGAATTGTCAATCTTTTTTGCGTACAAAAATGCAGTTATAAACCGTGGACATAAAGTAACCATATATTAACCGATTTCATGTAAACCAACGAGTTTCAGACTCGGCACAGCTGTCAGGACCGGCAGAATTTAAAAGGGTAAGGGTATGACAATAATAAAATATCTTCGATACCGATCGTCAGTTCGATATGACGACAAGGGCTTCTGACTTTTGTCTGTATTATAAAAAAGATACCTATTATATTAAGTGTTTGTATATTGACACCGCTCATATCGATTTGCACATAATATTCTAATACTGTTGTTTATTTTACGTTTTAAATGAGGCAAGCAACCAGATTCTGTAAATTTTTATTATTCTTATTTAGGTAGCTGTCGTAGAAAAAGTATTGTATGCAATAACAGTTCATGACTGATTGACATGACTCAGGTTTAGAGCGAGCCTCGATTTTAGGAACCCTTATTATATCACTGTTCAGTTCATACACTACAAATCAAAGAATCAAAGAATACCTAAATACCTAGCTCACCAACGTTTGAGATGATATAGGTATCAGCTGCCAAAGCTAAGTACGTGGTTTTGTTATTGTAAGTCCTATTTATTTATAGTAGGTATACTTATAGTAGTGTGACTACCAAAAAAGAAAAAATTATAATTAAAATAATTTGATTATTATACATTTTAGACGTCATTTACCAAAGAAGGCTTAGTTCACCAACGTTCGAGCTGTGATTTTTATTTTAACCCACGCTTTGTCTAATGATTGTCAACTTTCGCTTAAAAATTGTTTAATCTTATTATGAATGAATGAACGCACAACCGCACCCGTATTTTAAGGCATCTTATTATGTATCAGTCAACAGAAAACCTAACAGTGATCACACATGCGTGATTTTGTCATTGAATATACCTATCACGCTACTAATCCCCCCAACCCACCTCCTCCAAATCGTTAAGCAAAACAGATCTAGAACTCAGCGAGTCACCTTTGGCTGCTATTCTGCCAAAACACTTCCCGAGTGTATCACCTAGATCGGACCAGCTAAAGCATAATCTCCACTGACGGCATATTTAGCATTTCGAGCATTTTAGGCGAGCTCCCGAGGGAAGTTCTCTGTGGAAGGTCCATTTTCGCTACAAAGCGGAAAAATCACGGGTTTGCCACGAACGTAGCGCGTAGCACTCGTTGCCAATGAAAGTGTCAAAATATGATGTCCAAATCAGAGTTACGGTATGCAAATGTTATGAGTAGAGGGGAAGAATTACTCCTACTCGTACGGACTCGTACCTTACAAAAACTACTGCCAAATTGCACTAGACCCTACTTTTATTTCCGGGAATCTATAGGCTTAGCACATGATTGGTGCGGCAGTATGTGGCCGTGAGATAGACTTCTCGTGTTTTACGATGTTAATAAAAATGACGTATAGTCTACGTCTTCAGGAGATACTGTCACTTTAATCTTATGCTAACCCTACCGCTGGCGACTAGCGTGGACAGAACTCAAAGAGGTTGTTTAGTTTAGTAGTAGTGGCTGGAGGCCAGCTGAAGAAATTAGTCATCTTTGAGCTTTTGCCGTAGATCCGATGACCATTACGTTTAAAGAGTCAGCAGTGCTCAAGTGACACCTTAGTGGCAGTTGCTTTGCTTTGGTAAACCAGCTGTTTGTGCGCTTTCTATAGGATAAAAAAAATGCTACGTTGAATTCAGGTATGGTATATTTATGTAAAACAGGTAAACGTTTTGTGAATTAGGCTGGTAACAAGGACAGACAGGAGATACCTCGTCATTCCACAAACGACAATCCATTACTGTGAACCGTGCCTACCGCAAATCTAAATTGATGACGACTCCATTTGTGGGTTCGGGTTTCTAGATCAAATATATTTTTTGTTTGTAAACCTTATTTACAGAAGGCGGATTTTCGATTTAATATGTATTTAATTGAAAGGCTCTTGAATAATATATTTGACATTTCAGATTTATTTACACGTGCCGCTTCGGTTTAGAGCTACGCTACATAGGTACCTGGATGTCAGCACCCTGCCAAATTTCAGTTTGAAAGAATTATTTAGGCATTTTCTTTATTTATGTAAATAACAATTTTATAAAGTATTTTTGTTTTAGGAGTTTTGGAGATTGGAAAAAGGTGAGTATTTGGTAATTGAAGATACTATTTGTAAAATTAGCCCATGTACGTACCTAATGTATTTGTTATCTATTTTCACGGTCAATGAATACCGGTCAGGTGGAATTTATCATAGAAATTACTAGAACATGCTTATTACAAATATTTTTTTAAATGTTTATAGTACAAGTGGAATCGTTTAAACTGGAAACTAATCCAAAAAAGTAACCTCATCGTCAATTTCGAAAAAAATAAAAATAGCATGTCATAATTAAATAGCCCGTAACGTACTATACATTAAAAGCGATTTTTAAATGTTTTACATTTTTATATCTACAAACAAATCTAACGACATTTTTTTTTAATCGAGAGAGGGTTTTGACTTCTATAATTAATTATGGAAACTTCGTTTCAGTGATGGGTGTCTCTTTGCTTACCCAGTGATATAATAAGGAATGAACCATTTACTGAATCAAATCTCTTTCTTTCTGGATCTCATGTCTTTCTGGATCTAGAATGTAATCAAGGATTAGGTATGTGTATTTATAATGTGACTAGACTTAATACAATTTTATATGAGTATATCTGTAGTTATGAGTTGGTAGTTAAAAGCTTTGATTAGTTCGGATCTAGCTCGATCTGTATTCCCAATATACGTTTATTTTAAGGATATTATTGGATAAAGAAAGGTCCTCTGGGATTGGGACGGATTTACCCGAAATCCTTTCAACAAGGTGATGTTTTAGGGATAAAAACGTTTTGTTTTCTTTCAATAACCCAATTATAAAAATGCCATGGAAAAATGTCCAAAATATTGGGTACTTATCTCTTTCACAATGTCCACTAGAAAAGGTTGAAATATACTGATTTAATATGTTACTTCATCAGCGTAAGCATGGTGTACCGCATGTATAGCGTAAGTACTTATTACATTGATAAATTATTAGGTAAGAATATTGACATTTCATCGCTGTTTAAAGATCTCATTAGGCTACGGTGTTTATACTTGATAGCGCAATACATTATTAAACCGAAGAGGGGTAAGAACCTATCACAAGGTTAAAGATAGCGGGCCCTTTAAATGATAGTGTCGTTAGTACTGATCGTTAAGGGTCGTTTGGCAAAAGATCTTCACGTATTTTTAAAAAAGCCGATAAAGTGAAATGCAAATAATAACTGTAGGAAAAAGCGGCGGATTTTATAACGCCATAATATATTATTATATCACTGTAATACTAAATAAATTATGTCACTATCGTTTACCCTTTATTTATTTATCATTACCACACAAAAATTGTCAACCTAAACTGCCACAATAATTATTAAATAAGCACGTATGTCATTGTGAATTGTGATAGTTAACTACTTCCTGTAGACACCAATACTTTTGGCTAATAAATAAGTAGGTAATGGGAATATATTACAGGAGTTTTCAAAGAATTGAACTAGGCAACTAAAATTCGTGCTGGAAAGTGTGTTTTTAATGCCATCACTCAGGCTTTCATTATACTACCTCGCGCTAAAAAGTAGGTTGTAAGGCGTGGCTCTGTAGCCGGATTTTAGAGTTGAACCATTTATTCTTTTGGCCGACGCAACACGCAATATTTCTTCCGCCCAGGGGAAATGTTTAAACCGTCTGAAGTCAATTCCGTGAAGCCATTACTTACTGCAAACAATTACCATGGCAAAATTGGCTGGCGAACGGCTCAACGCGTTTGAACCGAAGACTAATGTTCATGTTACTTATAGCTGAGATATGTACACGCTTATTTGTTTTTTTTCTACATTATGTCACATTTCAGAAGATTTTGTGTAATAAGGCACACCCTTTCTGGGAGGGTCGTGTCTTGTGTTGTGACGTTATCCATTATTAAACACGGCTTTTGTCTGAAACAAGCATGTAAGAAGCTCAACCATTTTACGCAACAAATGGGAGGTACCTCGCAGAAAGTCAATATCAAATACGAAGAAACATGTGTGTAGACATTACAACCATCTAAGGTATTAAAAAAAATAAGTCGCTAAATTAGTGAGAGTCTTATTACAAGGTTTATAATAACTTCACTTTGTATGTTTGCAAATCTTGCAACGAAGAATTGAAACAGTTGACCAATTGAGCCGGAATTTGGTATACTTAATATTTATTGCCATTTAGATTAATCGGGGTATAACTTATTAAAGTATTTCCTGATGCATTGTTCTGGTCTATGCTTAGGAGGATTCTGCTGTAGACTAAGATTAATAAAGAACGCGAGAAAATTTAATAAATAAATATTGAATGCCTCTATTAATCCCCTTTTAGAAGAGAACTTAAGAAATAAAGAATTAGAAATGAAGATTATGAAACGTTTAATATTTTTGATAGCCAAATATAAAATGAAGCATTAATAAATAGGCAACTGAGTAACAATCTCAACACTTTCTTCTAGCGTATCTAAATTAGACGGTTAACTAAAATATTCAGTGATCTTTAAATAGACGCCGACGCCGCAACGTCGGTGGATCCAAGTGTTTTCGTCATTCAGTTTAGAGATTATACTTGGAGACATAATGAAGGAATGTTAGTTTTATAGCTTTAGGTACCTTTACTTTAAAATCCTTTGTACAAAATAACTACAGCAAATAACTTTGCTGAAATAGTTAGGTATCCCGTCGTCACTATTGTGTATTAGATGATTCATGAGTCATGAGCAGGAGCGAACAGGCTACTACGGACGGTCATGCTGACCGACTTTCACTACGGCGACAACCAAGAAATCACCAAAAAAAACTCTTAATTATGAGTTAATTGGTCCTTAATTGATAGTTAAGTATGAATTAACTCATAATTAAGAGATTTTTTATGCAATTTCTTGGTTGTCTCCGAAGTAAAAGTTGCTCAGCGTGACCGTCCCCAGTACCCTGTTGACTCCTGCTCATGACTTAAGAATCACCCTGTATATTGTTCAAAGTTACAGTGTTGTTTTCTCCCCAAAATCTTTGTACGAACTCAAAATCTGTCAGTAAAACAATGTATAGGTACTATTACTTATTCTCTATGTGAAACTAAAACTTCGGGAGGTCAAACATGAGTACGTACTTGTTATTAAAATGTCAAAGATCGTGTAACTTTCACCGGTCAAATATGAACAAAATGATTTGACCTTCATAAAGGACTCGGCGATTGATGAGGATGATGTTTCCGTAATAGGTATAATGTTATTTGGTAAATGCCAATAAGGTTCCTTAAATGTTACCATGTTTTATTAGATCAAGGGGCGAACTTTGACTTTCGAACACTCGGTTTTCTCTAAAACAACGAAATAGTACATTGTGTATTAAGGGCGGTAAATAAGAAATTGTGCTCTAGGGCGTAATGACGCATCTACGGCGCGCATTGGTGCACTTACCGAACAGGTGTGATGAAAAAGTGTTTTACACTGTTTTAAGAATAACTGAGAAGACAGTTATTTGAAAACGAAGTATTGGCTACCTGGTACTGAGAGCTAAATATTTTATAAATTTTTGGCCCTATTATTGTCTATTACTAAATATTTACATAAACAAATAAATACCTGAAAGCGCATAAAATTAATCAAATATATTCGAAATACATATTTAATTAATTCTATGTACACTCAGGTATTTATTTATTATAACCAAATGACCTAGCCTAACTAATTTGATCGTCAACCAATTCCACAGGTAAGTACATAATATTATGTACGAGTATTTATTTCGCTCTGAATATTTCCTGTACAAGGGCCATTGAACGCGATTTTTTAGAATTAAAAGTTAGAACAGTGATCGGCACTTAAATTTTATATTACCTACTGCAGACGAAACCACAAGTTGTAGCCAAAACATCGTTCAATAGCAGACTTAAAAAATGTAAAGACCACAGGGACGCTTAAAAAGTTGTCACACTTTTACGAGTTTTTCGATAAAGACATTATTATATTTATATCGCTGTTAGGCATCGAACGAAGGTTGTAAAAGGAGAGTCGTTTTGTGTAACAATACACTGCTGTATTTGCGATAAGTAACATAAAGATCCTAAAATATTTTCGGTTCTGTTTAGTATAAATTAGAGAAAGGCGTGTCCGATTTCCTGATTGTTTAGCAAAGAGGAAAGGTCGATTAGAATCGAATTTAGAATAGGTACCCTTAAACATTTTAAGATTTAAACATTGAAAATATGTTTTTTTTTCAGTCCTATGTGTTATCTTATAAATTAGGTACCTATCCATCTTAAGTATTATAACCATGTCTTTTCTTTTCCCGAAACTCAAGGATGCTGGGACTGGTTGTACCTACTTGAATCAGCCAAAACAAATGCCGATCTAGTTATTGCCTGTACGTATGTAGGTACCAACTTTTGTTTTGTTAGCAAACTAAAATTTCGGATATATTGATTTAAACTTTCACAATTATCACTCATATTTTAACCACATCATCGCGTAAACTTAAGTTTAATTTTATCCCGACGTTTCGGGCATGACGTTACACCCATCTAGAGTTCAGAGTTTAGAGTCTGCCTGCGACCACGGGTATAACGTCATGTCCGAAATGTCAGGATAAAATTAAATGTAAGTTACGCGATTAAGACCCGTTTGTCGTTAAAATATATAATTTCGGGATTTCGCAGTTTAACTCCAAAATGAAGCAGCGGCCGTGGTATATTGCAATTACTACCCTGTAAATATTTTCAAAATATGACATAAGTATTTTTCTTCGGCATAAACTTTCTGAGTTAATTTTCTATTTAGCGCGAGCACTTAGCAACTCAATGACAAAAAAGATGAAAGACAATGTTTACAGTTCGTGTATTTAATAAAGATTCTAATTTCACGTAAGTAAGTGGGTTTGGTTTTCTAAAGGCAATTGTACCGGCACAAAGAGCTTGCGCGGTTAAGGCAGCTCAGTTTTTCTCTTTTTTATGTCTATGTAGGTCAATTAAATGTTTTTTTTCAATGTTAGTATGTCTTAAGCTTAAGAAATTACATGCCTACGTATTTATTGTATAATTAATATAACATTGAAATTTTAATGTTGAAAGTTCTTATTCATTAAATGAACCGGTTCTCTACCATCTCGTAGGAGTAAGCAGCTGTAGGTACATAATTATGAAGTTGGATTGGACGTACCGTAAGAACAAAGGAAATTATTCTACATAGCACGTTTTCTTTCGTGACAAGATTAGATTTAATTGTTAAAAAAATGCTGTATATAATGTCAATATCTGGGGAGAAAATAGGGGAATATATTTGTATTGTATTGTTTTTAAATACAACTAGCTATTATGAAATTATCCCGAAAGAACAGTCGAGGAGCTTTCAAGCTCACGTTACTTTGCATCAGTAATAATAAATAAATATCTTGGGACATCTTACACAAATCAACCGAATCCCACGGTAAGCTTAATTAAGGCTTGTGATGTGGGTACTAGATGACGATATATATTATAGATAGATACATTTAGCTACTTATATACATACACAGCCATGACCAAGGAACAAATATTTGTGGTAAATAAATACACAAATAATGCCCTCGCCGGGATTCGAACCCGGAACCTCCAGCTTCGTAGGCAGTATCACTACCAATTAGTAGCCTACAGGCTACGGAGGCTGACAAAGTCAAAGTCAAAATCAGTCTAGCAGATGTCCTCGAGGCTACCAACCTACCAGGTAATCTTTTGCTCTACCGCTACCCGAAGCCTTATGCGACGGCTTTGTAAATAGGCTTACAATCCCTCTTTAATCATGGCATCAAGGTGAAAAAAAGGCTTTGCGACATTTCCCCAATTGCTGGCGTCTATAGGCTACGGCTACCACTCACAGCACAGGCCGTGTGTTTGATCGCTATCGACATAAAATATATAACAAGAACTAAAATAAAAACTAAAATATATAACATTACATTTTTGCCAAGCAAAATTATAATATTTTTTACAAGAACAACGACAATATTGTAAAGGTGCGTTCAGACCGAAAGAGCATTCGCTGTTCTATCCCCCGCTCTCCGAAATCAACCAATCACGTTTTGTGTAACGATCGAATTTCGTAGAGTGGGAGGTTAGAACAGCAAATGCTCTTTTGGTCTGAACGCACCTTAACGAAATTCCGATACAAGCCGATGTCAAAAATGAACGAAAATTATTCTAAGCCTTGTGACAATTGTCATGACTGTCGCAAAATATAAATAAGATTATTAAGTCACATTTCAGTGGAATGTAACAGAAGTTCAAAAATACAATCTGTTCAGTGAGATATCATCATCATCATCATCATCAGCCTATGTTAGTCCACTGCTGGACGTAGGCCTCTCCTATTAACTATGCGTGTAGACGCATTAGGACAGTGAGATATCATTTAATAAAAAAATTACATTATAATGGTGCCTTTTGATAACAAATTATTTTTAAATATTTATTTTATAAGGTTCATGTTCATATAGGTAAAAACTTAAGTAAGTTGTATGTAGTAGTGACCTATACATGTTTAAAATACCTGTCCTCATGTTCTATACATGTACAACTAATACATACAACTGGAGCTTCTCTTAACTTTTTCACCTATACTAAACTGCGGTAATCAAATGTAATACCATCCGCTATAACAATATCTGCAGCAATTTTTTTAGAAACTCATTTAATAAAGTCAAAGTCAAACTATTCTTTATTCAAGTAAGCTTATTAATAAGCATTTTTGAATCGTCTGACATTATCAACAGAGAGAAAAGAAATCTACTACTGTTTCTAATCTGTTCCTGAGAAGAACCAGTAAGAAACTCAGGTGGACTTATTTTTTCAAAACAGTATAATAATACATCTTACTAAAGCAAATAATAACTAAGTCAAGCACACCCCTATGCAAATTTTATTCACATGAAAAGTTTTGATTGTCGTTTTTATTTCATAATAGCAATTTTAATTGATTTTCATTCCCTTTTAGACTTTATGGTAATTATTTTCAAAGATTTAACAATGCCAAATAACTGTGTAAACTGAAGAAGTAGTAAAATGACCAACTTTTTAAGCCGACTGTACCTCCGTAATAGCCGGAGGTGTTTCCGCGCGGGCGAAAGCCGTTACAAAAGGCCGTCGTAATTATAACAGAAGTGTTTTCTTTTGACGTTCAAATAATTGCTCAGTATTTGATAGAAAATTATGGAAATGGAGAAACTTTTAGATTAAAGAATCATAATGGATATATTTTCAGGTCGGCTTCAAATGGATCTTGCCTTTTGAGTTACCTACTAAATAATGGGTAGGTATACTATTCAAGTATTCAGACTATACGAGTACCTATATTATAACCTTTATTGTCTCGGCGCCGTAATAGTAAGAGACAAGGTTGTAGCAGGTATCTTAAGTTTTGGATTTAGAATATATGTTCTTTTTATAATTCCAAATGTCAAACTCTGCCTGGTAGAGTGATATGGTAAAGCCGCGTTTTCACTTCGTGTTCTGAGCGAGCATTCATTCGTTCTTGGGCAGATGGAAACAGGATTTCACATAGCAAAATGTTCGTTCGTCAGCCCACGAACAAACGAATACTCGCTCAGAACACTAAGTGAAAACGCGGCTTAATGCCGCATATTTTTTATGATGATGACGTTTGGACAAGATACCTACTTGTACATCTTTTGGAGTCGCCTGTATTATTCATATATTTTATCGCGGCGTAAGTGACAAATTGTATGAACTGACACGCAATTCCGAAATATATTATGTGTTACTCGTACTACGTCTAGCAGGTCGGGTTTTAATATGTTTAGTAATTATTATGTTTTAGGTTCAATTCCTGTGAGTTACTAACCGGGAGTTTTATTCGTTAAAGCAGGTTTAGTTTAAGCCGTGTGGTGACGGCAGAAAGGAAAGAATACATTTGTTACCACCCCAACTCCTCCTGCGGGTGTCGTAAGAGACGACTAAGGGATTGAAGTGTCACTGACCATATTTGATTAAAGATTGATGATGGGCAGCAGCGTCATCATAGTGGACACATTACTGCGATCGCCAATCCGCTTGCCCAGCGTGGCGATTATGGGCATTTACCTCCTAATGCGTCTATACGCATAGTTAATAGGAGAGGCCTACGTCCAGCAGTGGACTATCATAGGCTGATGATGGTGATGATGGAGGTTTAGTTTTGGTACTTTAAGTATATTATAATAATTCTATGAATAGATAATATTATTACTTAATTATATTAATTGTAGTTTTCACATTAATATTATTAATGTGAAAACTACATTTGTATGGTATAGGTAAAAAACTTAAGTAAGTCACCTGTTGTATGTAGTAGTGATCTATTCAAATAGACAATACATGTTTAAAAAGCGAACATAAACAAAACAAATGCCTATATGGATAGATTACAACCACATACAACAGGAGCTTTTCTTAACTTTTTCACCTATAGGTGCCTGTCGTCACCTGCGTTTAAATGCCAACTCTGCAGGCCTACATAAATGTATAAATAATAAAAAAATCAATCACATATCCTTTCTTCTTCTTAGTCCTAATACAAATTCTTTACAGCAAATGCCTTTGAACGGATATCCTCTATTGTTATAACAGCCTGCATAGAAAAGGTACATATACAATTACAAAAATATGGACGGCGTCGTAGCAAGCTGGTCTGAGTTAGTTGCGCCCGGAACTAGGTCCTAACTTAGATTAAAGCTCTAATCGCTTTCATTAGAGGACAGCTGATAACGAAGCCCGGCTCGTGCCGTCGTTTGTGGCCGCTGGATGTCGGGCGTAGCGCAGCGACTTGTAATTAAGAATAATTACACTTTATCAATACAAACCAGACTGTGGCAGTGAACTATGATCTGTAGGTAATTAGCAGTAGAAAAAAATACATTGTTTATCTCGATGTGTGTAGGGAATACTCATTTCGGTTATTATTATAGCATTAATCACAATATTCTCCAAATACATATAAGATGGAAACTAATCATCGTTTAATGCAGGTAATATAAGTTATATTCAGCCTCTAATTAACTACCTGCCAAGTTAGAGCGGAAAACTGGCGTAAATATATTGTTTATACAGCACACACGCAAAACCGGCCGATTTACGAAGATTCCGAGTAGTTCTATAGCATAGATCTTGTGTTATTTCGGTGATGGTGTCAAAACGACACTGCTCTAAAAATGTCTGTAACGAAAGCTTGGTAGCGGGGAGGGAAGGCCCTGTATTCCTGTCGCTTAACGGACGGCAATTGTTTCGCTACGTGCGAGCTAGAATAAGCGAGATCTCTTATTTCAGATAGTTGCTTTGAATTTTGAGGTCATAGTTTGCTGGATTTTTAGATGTATATTTTCCTTTAGTAGGACGGGATAGGAATAGCATCAAGGATGCGCGGGAGTTTAGGAGACGCTGCGAGGGGGCGCGGGGCGGGGCGCGCCCACGCACTGCCCGCCGCACCTTGCCGCCCGCCTCGCACCAGTCAGCAGCTGTGGCTCGTGTTGGCTGAACCATCTGTAGGGCCATCCTCTTTTTCATACCGTAGGTGAGTTCTAGTGACGTTTAACATGTACTAACTACAAAATCGCGCCGGCAAATAAGTGCTTTTAATCGAAGTGAAGTGATTTATCAACGTCGTGCTGTTGGATCTGCGTGAAGCATCGTTGCAGTGTGTGAACACGAGACGTGCGAGCTCCAGGACAGATCGGTGTGACTGTTTGCGGGAAATACCCCATAGCCGTGGACTTTTAAGACTGAAAACGACACTAACTGCTTTAAAATCAATCGATATACGGTGTAATAACATTATTTCAACTTTATAATCAAGAACATGCCTATTTTGATTAATTATGCATTATAGGTACTTGAAATCTTTTCTCATAAAGTTGGAGCTTCACTTTAACAATTTCCTTGATGATTTTTTCCTTCATTTACATGTGGACGTTTGCCCCTTTTATTCATCACAGACTATATCAATTATAACACATTAGAATACATAAACTTAGTAGGACATAGGAAGATTGAAGGATATATCTAATTTCAATGTGTAATGTATGTAACCGAAGTCGCGCGGCATACCACCAAATTAGGTTTGGCGGGAATGCGAGCCGACCTATTTCCGTCGCGCGCGCAGCGGCCCACGATCCCGCCCGCCCGACGCCGCGCGACGATTGCCGACCATCCCCGAGCTCGGATCTAATAATGGAATTTTTTTTCAGCAACAATTTATTTTGAGGAAAATGGGAACTTCGTGCCGGCCCAATTACTTTGACGTGACCTTAATGTCATGATTAATTATGCATTACGATCTCTAAGCAGTTTTAAAAATATATTATCATTCATACAACATCCAACAAATGAATAGACAGTGAAAATTACAAATACAATGTAAAAAGTTTTCCAGAGCAACAAAAGAAAAGTTTTTTTTTGTCATATAATGGATATTATTCAGTTCCACTCTTTTGCAAAACCTGGAACATCACGTATCAAATGACAGTAGCTAGCTGCAGCCGTGACATTTGGCCCGCAGCCAAATATTAGGTTTCAATTAACAACTTCATTGTTCCGCGGTTAAATTGCCAAATACGCATATAATAACGGTTATTGCCTACAATGTCCTTGGCAACTACTGTCGATTTATTATCAATTATTTTTAATTAAAATTTACACAGTAGGTAATGTATGTTGATCTGACATTACCACAATTTTTTTAAATCATTAAATATACCTAATTTTCCGGCCATTCTATTCCACGTTAGTACCTAATAGTTAATGAGCTTAAAACTTTTTGATTAATTAGATTTTTTTTCAGGACACCTAAACCAACACATACACAATGGCGGATGATGATGTAAGGTATGTAAAAATCGTTTTTATTAATATGACTCTAACTGCAAATTGTATGCATCTCTATGACGTCACTTTCTGACCTTGAATTGTAACATGTGCGATTGTACGGGAAGAGGTACGTAGCTCTAATGTATAAGGTGGCATTTATGACATACGGAATAATACATTTTATAGCATTGTGCTGTTTTTGAACCACAGGGAAATATACATATAGGTAGTTTTTTTTACGAACACCAAGTGACTGCAACTTTTTAGTAGTCTTCATTTTACAAAGGTAAAGTAAAAATTGGACACACCATTTTTAGTGAAAAAAAGATTGATTAAAATATCAATCAATTTTAGTTGTTCGAATCTTTATAAATTTGACGTTCAGTGTCCATGACACAAAGCCATTTACTATTACAGCATCGCGGACTCCTACTTTCACTTTACCAAAATAAAACAATGATTGTCATACCAGACATCACACTTGAGATAATGGAAAATAGCGTAAGGCAATGAAATTGCTCGAACATGTTGTAAAAAAGTAGATAATAATTATAGTTCCGAGTGACTTTGTGGAAGTTAGGCCGCGGTGAAATATCGTTTTTTCAGCTCTATGACAGATGTCTCAAAATCGATGTTTTAGAAGTCCCCTCAGCATGTCTCATATTCTTTTGAACTTGATTATGTATGGCATAATATGTTAACTTATTGATACCTACATATTAAACATATCAGCAGTTTTATCAATTAAGGTAACTCGATTGTATGCTCTTATTTACATTACAAGTACACTTAGTCGTTATTGCAATAATTTCCAAGGGGTAGGTCATCCAAACAAAACAACGATCAATGCAAAAATAAGCCCACTGGAGTGGCGTCATTTTATATTGGCTGCATCAATGTAGCTGACCAAGACAAGTGTATTCATGATGACGATGAATGAGTATTTAGCGTTCATTCTGTCCACCGCCAAACTCATAGATAATAAACTAATGCAGTCTAGTTATGGTGATTCTATCAAACCCAATTCATTTCACACATTTAGCAGTTTGTCAGTCTCCGTAGCCTAGTTGGTGGTGACCCTGCCTACGAAGCCGGAGGTTGCTGGTTCGAATCCCGGCGAGGCCATTGTTTGTGTATTTATTTATCACAGATATTTGTTCCTTGGTCAAGGTTGTCTATCTATTTAAGTATCTATTATATATATCGTCGCCTAGTACCCACATCACAAGCCTTAATTGAGCTTACCGTGGAATAATGTAGGTCAATATGTGTCAGATGTCCCAAGATATTTATTTATTTATTATTATTAACTGTTTATGTTTTACTTCCTGCTCAACCTTTGTATAGTATCAGGACCATAAATGACTGTATTGTATAGGTATATGTATTATGATAGCTACCTTTGGTAGCCTGTCTAATCAATTCTGTTTATTATATTGGCCACGTTTTTTAAATAACGGAGTTTTTTAAATATTTTCAATTGAACTAACATTGTTATTTCTTTTCTTTTTCATTATTCGCGGTCGTGTCGTCGATTCCATCGTGCTCCTGAACTGAATGCTACAGTATTGAATGTGATGTCCCCTCGAGACCCAGGTACTTATTGTTGTGATAACACAATAACACACGTCACTGGACACAAAGACACTCACGATGGAATATTATGTGTTTTTCATTATCGAACTGAAAATAGTTTTACATCAGAGGACATTTATAGGTACTTATATAAAATTTCTGAATGCATTGACATTTTATACACTATATCTGTTAATTCGTATTCATTGCAGATTTTAAATTATACTTATTACTTATTATAAAAATAACTTTTTAGTTTGCCTACCCATACTTATTATGATACCTGTAGTTGTTGACGTTATTGTATTAAAATTTGGAGTATTACACTTATTATCAATACGAGCTATATAAAGCAAAAATATATAAAACATTTTTAAATACTTACATAAAAAACATGCGGCCAAAGACTTAAACAAATCAATTACTCCAAGTTCTAGATATAATGAGATATTTACACATATGAATTTCTGTTACAGCATTTATCTATTAATTTAATTTTATTATGACGTTTTGTAAGTCTTGTCACTGTCAATGTGGTCCAAAAGGACGCTTACTTGTATATGTCGTTCCTAATACCAACCAATTCGTACAATAATGCTAACTCACAGTGTCTAACTGTAAAAAAAACTGAAACAGAATGTCATGAATTGCACGTACTATAATTAATAAAATATATCTTACGTGAGTACACGCAAGTTACTCATTTAATATTTTTATTTTACAATATGTAAACAAATAACGACCTACATTGATATATTTATGTTTAGTACATAAATATATCAATGTACGTCGTTATTTATCATGTCATGACATTATGTTCATACACACTAAGTATCACTGCTACACACACGTTTTCACTAAATGCACACTTACCCGCACACATATCACCAAACAATTGTTTAAAAATCACTGTACGTTTTAGTAATATTGTGTTTTATGGCTGATTTAATTATATTACTGATACGCCAATTTGAGATTATTAAGTAACCAAAAAAATGTATTTATATACTCCTTCCAGCAATGTGAAGTCGCTCTTTCGTAGCGAATCTCATCAGTATTTCTGTAGGAACATTCTGTTGACAAAATGTGTTGATAATGTAACAGAACGTTGTTTTATTATTTGTAACAACTTGTTGATACATGCTTTTTCTTGGTACCTTCTTATATCTAAATATCTTGGTTTTTATAAACGTTGATTTTAAAATTATGTCTATGAAAACGATTGTTCTATGATCAATATATATTTTTGTATACCTACATATAATCTCAAGTTAGCGTGTTATAATTATTTATCTGTTTATATGTATGTCCTTTTAATATGTATTTAAAATTTTGATGTATCAGTATGTAATACTCTTATACCTTTACCTTTAGTAATGATTACTTTATTGTTACGTGTTTTCATGCGTATTTTCGAAATATTTGAATAAATAAATTTGTAAAAAAATCAGTTTGTAACATTTTTTTTGTTGGTTTTTAATACACGTCCAATTTATATTTGTGAAAATAACTTGTTGAAAATCAGCCATATTTTTATGTCTCACTACCACAAAATGCACTATATATTAATTACTTTATTACCCACTGATTCAAATAATAAGCAGCAATATTGATTACAGCAGATTACAGTGCATTTTATGTAGTGATCAATTTTGAAAGTTTTTTAACTAACTTGCATAAATGATTGTAACCGTAAACCTATTCTAAGACTTGTGTTTATTTGTTTTTCAGAAAAAGCGTCTCGAGGAGGTAATGTACGACAAACAACGGGCAGATGGAAACACTTACTCATTTGACAAACCCATTAACGTCTTCAATGCATGATTCGAAATATTTTTTCAAGAGATAAATACTTTAGAGTAATGATACAAAATATCTACAATGAGCTGACAAAACTATAGAATTAACTTTTTATTAATTACCTATATAATATTTAAAAAACACATTAACACAAAACCCACTTCGGGACTCCATTTAGATAGGAGTTTAACTGTTATAAATGCTATATGGCTCGTTAAGTGATTCTATATGACACATATTAACACACACAACACCACATCTACATTTGGCATTGTTTCTCAAATCCATTTTCTTAGTATTATAATGAACTTGACATGTGCAGGCGAAGAAGGCCAAACAGGCCGAAATCGACCGCAAGCGCGCCGAGGTGCGCAAGCGCATGGAGGAAGCTTCCAAGGCCAAGAAGGCGAAGAAGGGTTTCATGACCCCCGAGAGAAAGAAGAAGCTTAGGGTGAGTACGCAAATTCCACAAAATATTCATTTTTTTGTATTCAGTTGGCCATGATACTATAAATATATCTCTTAATAGTTGCTCCTGCGTAAGAAAGCCGCCGAGGAACTGAAGAAGGAACAGGAGCGCAAAGCGGCCGAGAGGAGGCGCATCATCGAGGAGAGGTGTGGTAAACCCAAGAACATTGAAGATGCAAATGAAGGTAAATACTCTTTCGCTTTAGCATTATTTCTATTCTCAATAATATTAATGAGTTTAATAGAAGCTACATCTTGTAAAATTGTCAGAAAATATTTCATATTTAAGCACTCAAATAATGTGCTTATTTTGTCATAGGCCTTACATCGCCAAACCATTGTATTGTGTAACTCTTTCATCAGTTACCCATGTGCATACATATATGTGTCACGTTATAGATGATCTTAGGAGGATTTGCAAAGAACACCACGAACGCATCAATCGTCTCGAAGATCAAAAGTATGACCTGGAATACATCGTAAAAAGGAAAGATCATGAGGTAGTGAGACGAGTCAAACTGAAGTCTCAACTCTTTTCAACGACTCACCAAACTGACATCTCTTCACTTTCATATTTAACTTTATTTGTGATGTCGAAGTGGCGTGTTTCTCTCAGTCTAGTTAACTGATTAAACGCTCTTTCTAGGCCACTGGGAGCATCCCGCTCCGGCCGACTTGTCTATCCTAACGCGTATCTCTATTTCTTCTAAGCTCCATGTGAAGTATTTGATTGTTGTGCGTATGCTGACTATTTTCTATTTCCTGATTTTTATAATAAATTTTCATTTCATCCAATTTTAACCGATCTGTGTCGGTGTAAGCTGTCGGCGGGTAGGGTCTGGGGTGGAGACTGACACAGCTAACGAACACTTGGTAATGTTTAAGTTATTTTATAGCGGCTCTAACGAGCATCATAACCGGGTACCATCAGCGTATCGGCAAGCTCGAGGAGGAGAAGTACGATGCGGAGGTCGAAGTGGCCCGCAAACAGCTCGAGGTCTGACCTGGTTTGGGCTCAACGCAATCTATACTTAATATGCAATTAATTCAGAGTAGTTCATGCCGATAATGTGACTAGTATTCAATTTGTTTGTTTTCGCAGTCCACTCATAATTATCACTAGCGGAGCTGAAAGTAAAAATATCAACATCCCTAACAGTGTGGATAACAAGTTTAAGTTTAAATGCTAAAATAACAAAGAGCCGTTGTAGTGACCGAAGTCTGTCTGTGACAGCCCGTACGTTAGAGCTCACCGAGGGCCTGCGCGACCATGTAGCTTCGCTTTCGCTTGATCCTCCGCCGGCCGTAGTCCCAGCGTCGTGTCCCACACTACACCATGAATATTATTATGTTTACTTGAAAATTTGATTGTATTTTTCTATAGCGGAACTGCAGACGATATGTCAAATGTACTGGCACAGAATATACAACCTTGAGGGGGATAAATATGAACTAGAACGAGCCATTCAAATTAGGAAAATGGAGGTAAACTGCATATTAGGATTGGGAATGCATTATGATATGAGTTGATACTGATTTAGTTGTTACAACATGACATGATAGTTGTACGGCTCAACGCACACATGCACACGTCGCTCCACGTCGACAGACGCTGGTCACTCACACCGATGCCCATGCTCATTCTGCTGGCTCAATAATCTGTCTTTCCTTTTTCTTTAGCAATGCTCAAGAGAATAATACAGGAGTATTATGACCGCATGTATGTGTGTGAGGGCCAGAAGTGGGATTTGGAACATGAAGTCAGGAAAAGAGATTATGAGGTATTGACCAATACTTTATAACCATTGTGAATATCACAGTCATCGATTATGTAACAAACGTGCGCGTGTGACAAATCGTGTACATTGTTAACGCTTTGTAAGTTTTCGGTTGTTTGTTGTTGAGTTGTAAATAATAGTCGGGAGCCATCAATATAGTGCTGTATAGAGCAGATGTGTAACGTAGAAGGTCCTCGGGTACGCGGGCGCAGCCTAGCCACGGTAAGGCGTGCGGTGCAAAATCGATCACGGCGCGTCATCCGACAGGAGCTTACACCGCTAACTACACTAACGACAGTAACCGCCCGCTCGGCGAGACGTAACAGTAACCAACCACACACTCACCCCTCACCCCCGCGGCGCCCCGGGCCCCGCTGCATGTCCGCGTAACTTCATCTCACTCGTCGCTCATCATCATGTCATCTCATACGTCGCTTCATCTCGAATACGTCAGACGATCGTATGACCCTGCCGACTTCTCTACGTAAGATAGCTAGCTCTTCATAAGATCTCTTTTATCTATATGCTAAGCTTTGCCTGTTGCATGACAAATATCTTCAATGTAATATGTTTTAACAATCGACGCACCCAAATCCTTATTAACAATTACCTAAAATAGTATGGCACTTGAATAATATGTTAAACAGTGTGACAGCTAAAGTAATAACCGAGCTCCGACGTTGCAGCCGCCAGTGTGACGCTTCGCGTGTGTTGCCCAGCTTAGAGGCCTTACTGAATTTTCTCTTTTTGATGATAACAATTAGATTTGACGTTGAAGTACCATTGGAACGCTGGACTGGTTCCTCTATTGGCACACGCAAGTGCATAGTGTAAGTGAAACTTCTTGTTCCAAATCTCCAACTTTTCATGTATGTGCCGTCATTTCCGCGCGAAATGTTTTTGCGTGTTCGGTTGATATATGCCCCATAAACCTTTTGCCATACCCTTGTTATATTTTAGATACGGGTTGTGTTTAAATAGAAAGTGCCATGCTCTGGTCGATGTTGCCCTTCCTTCCCTGACCAGTCGAGCGTCCTCCGCTCGAGCACCAGCACCGGGACACGGAGTGGTGTATACTATGCTCACTTGCGAGTCCAGAGACACACATACAATTCGCAAATACTATCCACATTCGCAAGTCAGGATCGATTTTGCACCGTCACTCCATAATACACATTATACGACGTCTTACTCATACATTAAATGTCGATATTTAGTGATTGATTTAATATTAAAAACTTATGTTTTGTTAGAAATATTCACTGCACATACAGCGCTCAATATGTTATTACCACTTCGATCACTGGATGAAGACACTTGCCGTGCGTCGACGGTACACTATTGCTAACGACACATCGTCGAAGGAGTATGATATTGTTGGCGCTGTATTGCACTTGTAAAATATTGCACTTGATGTTGATGTACATAAGATGTGGAGAAAGGTGCTGCAGGAGGCCAGTTACCGATTCGGCACGATAAGTACTCGTAGATTTGCTGCACGAAAGTAGTAAAATGTGGAATAGTGTACTTGGTATATTATGCAGTCGGACAAAGAGCACAGGCTAAAGATATAAAGGCATAGTGTACTAGGATATGGGACTGACCTATCTCCGATCTTCCTACATACAGACAACAGAAGTAAATGACTCTGTTTACAGCTCGCTAATAACACTGCCTAATCTTCGCTCAGCAATATCTTGTTCTGTGCTTTCTTATGTCATTGACCGAGCGTAACAGCCGGCTTAACTTGTGCTATCGAATGCGTGGAGTTCAATTTCTGATTTCTTCTGTGAATGTGTTGCATGATTTGTATTCATATGTAACATTTTGTACAACACTTTTCATTTTACAAGTTTAATTGCAATCATTTACATGTAATAATTAAATCTGCGTTGAACTCACTTCTAACGTATCATTAAACAAAATCGTAATCAAACTTGTGGAATGTAATTCTGCATGTGTTTTAAGATATATTTTCTACAATACATAAATGGTATTTAATTAAGCTGTCACAAATTTTTTATTGTTTCTTCATCAATTGATGTTATCCATTCTGTCAATAAAAAATGTTCTTATATAGTTTCCTGTAATGACTGTTCTTCTTGTTTAAAATTTCAAGTTCATCTTGCACTTAACAATTGACTATACCTTTTTATACAGCTACATCTTTAAAATTACTTTTTTTGATTTTTCATAACATGCCTACAGTCATCTTTAAATATTTTTAACTCAATGTCATTCCGGCAGATCTCCGACCTGAACTCCCAAGTCAACGACCTCAGAGGCAAATTGTAAGTATAGAACATTATTAAATAATTAATATTACCGACTAAATAAGACTACTGCTTAAATAGTTGTACCAATTTGTATGATAAACCCTCTGCATAATATACGTTGATAATTTTGGTACCGACTGTACCCACACAGCGCAAGTTGCGCTGTCAGCAACAGTGGATGTGCCTGCGAATACGATCCGTTGTAATGATATTCACGTCTGAGTGTTGCGAACTCAGGGGCTCTTGTCTCCTCTTCACTCTCTTTGTTGGAGACGCGTACGCGTCACACACGAGGGGTTGTTAATGACGTATGTAACGTATGTTTGTCCCTTGTGAAATCGGATTGTCAAAAGCCATGTGTTATATAAAATGAACGAATGAATTCCATTTACTGAAATGTAAATATTTGCTTTCTGGGTAACTCTTAATCTTTAGATTGGATTAATTACGCAGATACCTAATAAGTACTATTTAGAATGCTAGAACTTTAGTTAGTGTCAAGTACGCTAAGAACCTTACTTAACCTATTATATAATAGTATAAAATAGTATTCAAGATGTTGTCATCATTAAAATGTGATTTAGTTTAGAATTGTACAGCAAAATACCCATGTTCATCATTGTGTGGTATGACGTGTAAAAAACAACCGGTAGATAATGATTTGTATAATATTACAGCGTCAAACCTACACTCAAGAAGGTGTCCAAATACGAGAACAAATTCGCCAAGCTCCAGAAGAAGGCCGCCGAATTCAACTTCCGTAACCAGTTGAAGGTTGTCAAAAAGAAGGAGTTCACCCTTGAAGAAGAAGACAAAGAGGTAAATAATTCTTATATTTTTGAATTACTTTGTTACATCGTGGTAGTTCAAAATATTATGAATCCTACGTTTATAAGATGTACTGAAGCGACACAGGAGGTACCAAAAACTTCTAAAGTTATAGAAGTTCGTAAAATATCAATACTCAGTAACAATCAAAGTCACTTGATTTAATTCTACTAGTCACAGGGTATTTAAGTGGTATCGATACCTACTATTATTCCGTTGATTACAAAATCACAAAATTAAATGTACCCAATAAAATGTTTGTTGCCTTCTGTAAACTTTGGTCAGGTTGAGCTATGAGACATGTGACTTTAGCCGACGAAAGATAACATTAGACAAATCGGAACTGAACAAATTCTCTTACATCTATTTCTCAAGGATAATTATTGTAATACTTATAATACTAATTTTCTAAAAGCGATTCTTCAAAGTTTAACAGTTTAACGCACCCAGGTTAAATTATTATTTATAATTATTATTTTTTCTATAACACTCAACGCATAAAACTCTCATAACAATATTAGCGATACTCTGTAACTTTCCTTATCACTCGACGCACTATAGAACTAGTAACGACTTTACCGACTCAGAATAAGTAAATACTTTATCTTCCTAGAAATAAACTTTTCTCTACTAATATTCAACAGGCTAAGAAAGCGGAGAAGGCTGATTGGGCAATCGGCAAGAAGTAAAACCTAGTAACAACACCTCACAAACCTAACCAATCTATATAACATCTTCTATACAATTCGATGGATATTATTTATTACGAATTACTTTAAGAATAAATTTCTATTAATATTTAAAACGAGACTTTTTTCGAATATCCTTATCGAACCAAAAATAAAATAAGGTGAGAAAAGTTTGGGTGAACATTTTCCACTACCTAACGCTTTATATCCACGTTGCACAGTAATGTTTTACTCGGGTATTAAGCAAGACCCCGCTTCGCAATTCCTTAAAGAACATTTATTATCTTAGTAGAATCCCAGAATTTACGGTGCTAATGTATTTATTTAGCTTTTGTAACTAACTCTGTACATTATTTTACGCAGAAATGTAATTTGCAAATATTGGTAGCTTAGTTGCCCTCTTGAGCGCAATAAGCAATCTGAAAATTTCAATTCATTCCTTTCAATTTCTACGAAACAAACAATTTGAAAAATACCTAATTGAATTGGACCTCACATAACGACATTTTAAGTACCTAGCAAACTGCACAGAGAACCGCAACACACGCACACATTGTATATTCTATTACATGCGTAGGGTACGTTTAGCGATGTGTTAATATTACCATGTTTCACAGGGTGGAGTTGGAGGCAAGGTAAATGCATACATAAAAAGAACACACCAGCACTTCAGTGTAGACACGTTTTATTGATATACACGTGGCACGCTGTAGATATTTCTTTTGTCACGGCTTTCTGAATTACTTATATCAGAATGGCAGTTAGTTACATAGTTTTTTTCGCGTAGGCACACGAACTTTGCAAGTAGCAAACATGACACGAATTGGTTTATGCGTTTCACTTATCTTGCTTCTTCTTTCTCTGGTATCGGGGTGAACAGAGTAGTGGTATATATTTAGTGTTACTGCTTCTTGAGTATTTTGAGTGCTACAAAAAACACCGCCGAGTAGGGCGTCTGTTTCTCGAGATCACAGATAGTAGCGAGCGCCTCGTTATGCTTTTGTCTATTTACTTGTGTTTTTAAACAACTACAGCGTAAATATGTGAATAAGCTTCGATGCGTGTAAAATATGCTTTATGTAGGGTTATGAATATCGTCAAGACTTGTATCTTTTGTATGCATTATGTAAATTAATCTGAGTGCATTCGATAAAAAACAATGCTAGTTAAATGATTTAATTTTCTGTTTGCTTTGCTCAGTTTATACCTTTTTAGAAATAGCAGTTGAAGGATATCTGAGTGACAAGTGGAAAATTGATCGAAAGCTCTTGGTTGCTTCAAGATGTTTTGTGTAGTAGCTAAGACAGATGGTGACAATGAGCCTTGACTTACCGAGGAATTCGATTATTTCACCGTGGTACAAAACTGGTCTACCACAGCGAATTTCGAAATTCTCAAATTTAGAGCATTTGTCAGTTGTGTGTGACAGAGATGCTCGAAATTTGTGAACTTCAAAGTTTGCAGTAAGTAGGTACCAGGGGGTACTTGCACCAACGTGACATATGTAAATATATGTATATGGGCGTGTTGTACAGGCTTCCTATGTGTGAGCGTGTAGTGTCGCGGATTAGCTCTTCGCAGTTATAGATATAGAAAACGCGACCCAACGATGTAAGGCCTAAATTGTGTACTAATGTTTTTTTTTGTTTTTACAGAAAAAACCAGACTGGTCCAAGGGCAAACCCGGCGATCAGAAGGTAAAAGAGGAAGAGGTTGAGGCATGAAGTGTTAAATCACCTACCAAAAACTATATGTGACCTTTGTCGTATTCCAGCCGACCTTATTGCCATAACTGTCTCAAATTCAATGTGATCACCCACCCTGTAATCTGGCTAGTCCGACCCATGGGGACATTCCTTCCCAGTTCAGCCTATGGCAATAATTCCTCCATTATTGTACGTATTGTTTATAAACCAACCATGTCTACCATTTCGAACATGTAATTTTATAATTATTTATTTATTACAATAATGTTTTTATAAGATATTGATACGTTTAATAAAAATTAATATTCTGTACTATGTTTTGTGTTGTTTATGTGTCTTTGTTCCTATATCCCTTTCGTCCTGCAACCTGTGAAGTAGTTAGTATTTAGAGTTGGATGTTAATTATGTTTGTGTTCCTATCGTAGGTATCTATGTCGATTAGAAAGCCCCTTACTAATAGAAATATATTCCTTATTGATAATATACGTCGATTGACATCAAGCAGCGCTGCGATCGTTTGTAACCGTCACGTCACCAGTCTGTAACCCTTTGAACTCCAAGGTGTTATGGCAGACGGCATCAAGGGAATTATCCTGCTGACGAATAAGGTATTTGGCATTTAATTATTCATTAGTGGAGTACCTTCGTGTCTGCCACATTTTGACGTCAGAGAAAAAGTGTTAAAAAGGTTATATAGAAACTAGCGATTTCATTCTAATAAATCTTAAAACAGGGATAGATAAAATAAAACTTAATTTTTGAATTGTTCTTGACCATTTTTCTTTAGTTACTGTAAAGTAGTTACAAGATGTGGTATATACACTAATTTTGAGTCATTTCGCTAAATAAATAGAATAAAACTTTACTTATACAGTACGCGTCAGGCTTTGGGCCTGGGTATGTAGGTACTCCTGATGAGGACCCTCTTAATAGGTATGAACATGTGGGCATTAGTCGACTTAAATTACGAGTGTTACCCGTTTCGCTAAATATTTGAATATAATTTTAAGACTCACGTTAATTATAATTCTAAAAATCATATCTTTGCTTTAAATACCTGTAGAAATCACGTAATTTTTTTTTCCTGAACAGTGGAACCTCAATACACCAAAACGTTTATTGCGTGATTTATGTATAAAACAACGTGTTTCTAACCAGACATCGGAATTCTTCTATTTGTAATCATAATTATTTTACATTGTATTCTGCATTTATCGATATACATTATGTATAATCGGTAGTCGATAAACGAGAAGTCCCTATGACAGCTCAAAAATGCTACCAGAATTCCGATGTTTGTTTCTAACTATTCATCTAGCATGAATGACTGCAACTGTAATAATGTGTAACTAATGATCGGTGTC
Source organism: Thaumatotibia leucotreta (assembly GCA_025490895.1). NCBI lineage: Eukaryota > Metazoa > Arthropoda > Insecta > Lepidoptera > Tortricidae > Thaumatotibia > Thaumatotibia leucotreta. Next base: position 40,276 of record JALPQI010004609.1, read on the forward strand.
TAAAAGTGACATAAAATGCCGTTCGCCGATCACTAGGAATGACTTAATAAAAGACAACCGTTTTTATATGGAAATCGATTCTTAAAATAAAAAGGTTCAAAAAGCTGCAATGTATATCAGACAAAAGCATGCCGACCTAGTTACGAGCCACCTGGCGTTTACCCCACATGCTCCGAAAACTGGCTAGCACCTTCACTAGCCCGTTGGTCTAATGCCAAGGTTTATAAATGATTGAAGTAGTGTTCAGCGGCGGTTGTGCATATCTAAGACAACATCGTGGATTCATGCCAGACTTCCATTTAGATAAAATATTTATATTGGAAAGTGACCAATCTATATTTAGCAAAACAAGATAGAGAGTTTCTAAATATTAGGAGTCTTATAGGACCAAAGAAAAAATACCGAGCTTACCAACGTCAACGTGCTTAGCTTACGCGGCAAATGGCTGTGAATAAATAATTAATGATATTTAATAAATAATTGGAATAATTGGAACTAAATAAATTTCATTATGAATAAATTATGATAATGTAATGTACGAATAATTCTTATAACTAGCACGTATCCTAAACTCGGTACGTATCGTGAAAATTCAAAATTTTTAATTTAAAAATAAAGTGAAATTTCGTCTGTTTTGTTTTTCTTATCAATAAACAAAGACAGAAAATACGAGTACCACGAAAACTCAATTTGTGTAGTTATTTAAGTCATTTTTAACTACTTTAAAATTTTAAGTTTTTTTAATTTTATTTGACCGACTACTCCGAAAAATCCTCATTATTAAGTATCACTTTTTTTTTGCTTTTACGAAGGTTTAAGGTCTAGGGCAGTCTTTACATTACCAAAAATCCTTGGGATATGTTTTATTTTTTTTATTTACGTATATTAATGCTATTTTGATGCATTTTTAACGTAAAATTTGAATTTGGTATTTTTTATCCTACTTGTATCAAAGTGAGGACGCTAATTTTTTTGTCAGTAAATGCTTCATTTGTAGTAATACTTTTACAAAAAGAAAATGTTAAAAAAAACCCAATAGTTTTTTTTTATCAATAAATTTCTTCATTACAGAATTTCTCAAAAAAATTTTTTCAAAAATTCATAACTCGAAAACTACGAAAAATCGGCTAACATACATGGGGTATATTCTGATAGCCCATGACGTAGGGAACCTAAAAAAAATTTTTTGACGTCAAGGTTTGGACCACCCTGTATATCGTAATATCAGGTAAACCTATGTATTTGCACGCCCGGACGCAAAATATTATTTAACTTCTATATGTTCTTAGAACCAAACGTTATCAGTTAATATATTTGGTCACGAGGTGAATAACAAATGGATTTTAAGTTTCAAATTTATGTACTAAGTTAACTAACTAACTCAAAATAAATCAAATTCAAATTTTAACTGTTTATTTATAAGAAAGTAAGTATCGTTACAATGTTTTAGCTTAGTACAATCTTTAAACTCTAATTTATTTACTAAACTAAACATATACTTTTTATTCTATGTTGTAGTTTATCTACTTATACATTATTGAGATCTTGAAGGAACATTTTCTTAATAATATTCTTAGTTTGAGTGGGTTTATTCTCCATACTACTTATAATATTTTTGGGAAAACTGTTTAAGACACTAGGCAGGTAGTTAGACCATATTCTTTGTCCATATATGTTATTTACTATATATATTTTCGTCGTAAATGAAATGAAGAAAAGAAAAATAAATATATTGCCATTCCACAGGAAAAATATTTCATAAAAGATGTTACAGGTTCATTAAGCTCACAATATAAATAGAATCCTCCAATAAATACGTTTCAGTAAAAGGCAAATAAAACCTGAATTAAAAATATTATTGTTAGACAGTCGGACTTTGAGCCGTCTTGATTTGTTTTTGGTAAGTTTGAAATTCAATAAATTTTCCCTACAAAAAAAAAACCTAGATACTATTTATTTTATTAACATGCATCACTTGGGCATTATGAAATTTAATTATGACATAATTCACATCGTATATATAAATATTATAGTATTTTAGTGTCTAAAACACATGCTATAATTGATTATTACCGTGAAGCTGGATAGATTTTGTAATTAACTATTTTTTAAGAAGTAATTTTAAGTTATCTCGAAAGCGATTTATGGAATTCAAACACTAATTTATCACAATCTGTCTGACAGTTCTAATGTCCACATGGAAAAAAAACAACCTACTGAAGAACGACGTCATCCAGTTTAGTGGTTGCTGATTGGTCTTTGTATTGTTTTTTTTACCAGGATTACGTATATTATTCATGCCATGAAAATAAATAAAATACAAGGTTTATGATCCATAAATTAATAAACGCATAAAAAACATTTATTATAGCTACTTTCATTTTGATTGTCACTTTGAAAAAATCAGTAGGCTTATGATGATACCGTGTCTAATTGTTTGTCGGTGTTTCCGTCACGTACCTAGATACCTACTAACAAGTACGTAAATGCCAAAAGTGACGTATAGCTCGATAAATTGATAAAACGGAACCATGATAGACCACCATTGGTATCGTGGATACCATTAAGGCAGAAACTGGTTAAAACAATTCACAGTTTTTTTGTTTCTGATTTGAAAAGTACACAGTTAATAAACAAGTGCTATATAAATAACGGTCGTAAGTGTATAATGTACATTCATATTGTGAATAAATTGCTTTTGCATATTTTGTTGCTTATTTCACGGAAAATTGCTTCGGAAAATAACAGTATAAACGGATTGTAAGTAAATCACTCATTGCGCCAGTAAAATTTCAGCAAAGCTCCCTAAATTGGTTGTGATTATAATAAAGTGAACAGCACACAGCGTTGGTCGTATTTTATTAAACTTGATCGACGTAAATTTTTGGCATAAGTACGAGTAAATATACCCGGAATACTTATATGCATCATTACGCCTCAAGAAAGCTTTTAAATTACTAAGGTGGAGAGTGAGATAATAATTATTGGCCTGATAATAATATTTTGAGTAAAGATCCATAACATCGACAGTAGGTACGGTACATATACACTAATTAAGTAAATCATGGTAATATGAAATGTCGTAATTTAAGATACATTAGTATAAACTATAACAAACAAGTGAAATTAACCATATGGTGAAGATTTTAGAGGTGCATTTATTTAACATGATAATAAAATCATACACATACATAGGTGTACATATGGCTATTCTATTACAATCATTTCAAAAAACTCTAATACCTAAACGTAAATCTGAATTATTTTCTATTTCTACGAATTACAAAGCAAAATTAAAATTTGATCCGCGATCTAAGTATACGGCCGATACCTAATGTTTCATGCTTAAGCTTAATGCTTTTCGCTTTTTAAGCTTGCTTAGCCAAGTACTCGTACTGAAAAGCCGCAATGTTGTTCAAATTGCTACGAACTCCCTTTGTAATATTCTCCTAAATTAAAATGTATGATGCATTTAGGAAGGAGATGCAGCAGCAGCGCCGGCAGATGGCGCTCCTGCAGCCCCAGCAGAGGGTGAACCTCCCGCGGAGGGTGCGCCCCCTGCCGAGGGGGCACCTCCGGCAGAAGGGGCCCCTCCAGCAGAGGGCGCCCCCGCTGCACCTCCAGCGGAGGGTGCCCCCCCAGCAGAAGGCGCACCGCCGGCAGAGGGCGCTCCTCCTGCAGAAGGCGCTCCACCGGCAGAGGGCGCCCCTCCAGCGGAAGGGGCAGCGCCCCCTGCAGAAGGGGCCCCAGCAGCGGATCCAGCAGGTATTTAATTGACAACACATTTTAATTGATCAACAATTTTAAGAAAACAAAATACGTGAAGTATTTTTAGGCAATTTATTTACAATATATCAGATTTCATTTACGTATATGTATATATATATATATATATATATATATGTGTGTATATATATCTATCTATCTATACTTACTATATTTCCTTTATAACATTTATGTATAATATGTATATATCTATAACTATTCATGAATTAGTGGCTAAACATAGGTAAAAATAATACAATTGTGACTTGTCACCAAATAATAAGCCTAGTCAATAATTAATAACTTCTTATTTTAAACAGCGCCACCAGCAGAGGGGGCTCCACCGGCAGAGGGCGCCCCCGCTCCACCTGCAGAAGGTAAAACGTTACATTATTTCTGTACGAGTAATATATATATTTTAATATAGTCATTTTAGCGTGAACACTACTTTGAAAATAACAGATTGCAGCCAGTCGCAGCTTAGACAATAAAGCAGTACGTCAGGTTACATTGATAGTTCGAAGGAAATAAAATGGATGAATGAATTAGGTATACAGTATAAATATCGGTCATATCATAACATTAAACATCATAACATTCGTCAGCCTATGTAGCCTAGTTGGTAGTGACCCTGCCTACGAAGCTGGTGGTTTCAGGTTCGAATCCCGTAGAGGGCATTATTTGTGTATTTATTTATCACAAATATTTGTTCCTTGGTCATGGCTGTCTATGTATTTAAGTATCTGTATGTATCTATCTATTATATATATCGTCGCCTGGTACCCACACCACAAGCCTTAATTGAGCTTACCGTGGGACTAGGTCGATTGTGTAAGATGTCCCAAGATATTTATATTTATTTATTTTAAAGAAAAAATATCGAGAGTTGAGATTCCAACATCCGGTACGGCTGTACCATGAGCTACCGCGGCGTTAGTAACGTGCTTTACTTTCTATCCGGCTCTTTCCCCCCATACGCATGGGCGAGCGGGATGCACGGATGGATGAATGGATGGATAGCGGAATCTCGTGGTAGGGCTACGGCTCTTTGGTATATTATGACATCTTTTATTTATAATTGATATACATAATTAGTGTTCAGTAATTGTTTTATTATTTATGTTTATAATTAACTACTTTATAAAACAATTTTATTTAATCCAAAAAAATAATTATTATACAGTTAATCTATGCGGTTATGTATGCGTAATTAACACATTTTCTTGAAAACCCGAGCCATGGTAGTACACTGTAGAACATTTTGGACATTAGAGGGTATTAGTCGCAATTTTATCTAGCGCATATTTTTTTTATCTCTGAACCGATGCAGTCTCCAGTATCTCGGGCATTTTTTTTTATTTAAAGATACTTAATACACTTATAAAGTAAATACTCGTATCAAGCTTTGTATCACACGATTATCATTAAATCTTTTAGTTGACGCGTAGCATCTATTTATATTACAACAGTGTTCCTTTCAAACGAAAAATTACTTTATTTTGATTTTTACTATATGTACCCGCTGGATGCGGGTGGCATAGGACCGGTAATTCTGGCAATCTTTGGGGGACGCCTATGTTCAGCAGTGGACGTCTTTCGACTGATAATGATGATGCATTTGTAATTCAATCAAAATACCCTAAATCTACAATAGGCCCTTGCGGCACTGCACCGAGAAAAGCTAGCAGCATTTCCTCCCTGTCCCGTAACATGTCGAACATGCCGAGTATGTCGCCAGCTTTTCGGTGTTAAGTTACGTCAACCAGACGTTTCGTGTTTTCTGCAAACTTTTACGCGCATGTCATTAAAATAGGTACATAATAGAATTATTTTTAAGGAGCCCCCGCGGAAGCGCCGGCGCCGGAGGCCGCTCCTGCAGAAGGTAGTGCGTCGTCAGTCTGTCTGTGATTGTCGTTTGAGTAGAATAGATTGTGCTGATATACGTATGTGTATTTGTGTTTCAAGGACTCAGTATTGATAAGAAATTTAATATTTATTTAGTACCATTTGGTAGCCAAATTTGGTAGCTGTAGAGAGTAGTTGGTAGAGATTTGGTTGATTTCGGTGCCAATTGGGAAATACGGTTGCCCGCCTGGTAGGCAGCTATGAAATGGGAATAACTTTCCCATCTCGTAGCCGGATTTGGTAGCTGGCTTTCAAATGGGAAATATGGTTGCCCGCCTGGTAGGCAGCTATGAAATGGGAATAACTTTCCCATCTCGTAGCCCGATTAGGTAGCTGATTACCATACCTGGGATAACTCGGGGCATTTATACGAAAGTGATGTAGCAAAATATTTTATCGACTAAAAATATATCGATGTTATTGTGAATGACAACATCAAAATGTTATTCGGCATAAATAAATATTAGGTACTTACTCTTCAATTAAAATAAAAAAATAATTTAAACGGGTAGTAACGCGTTTATTTTAAAATAGTTTTCAAAATATACAATTAATATTAAAATATCAATATTTAAATTGTCATTTTGATTAAAATGACATCTGCATACTTTTACTATCTGAAGAGGCCCAATATCAGATATGACATCGAACCTTTATACTGTAATTGAGAATGTTCAATAAGTACATCTTTTATTATAATTATATCGACATCTTTTTAATCGATATCAAATCCCTATAACTTGCCCCCAGTTATCCCAGGTATGCTGATTACTGAACGTGGTTACAAATTAGTAATGGAAAAGTCCCATTTTGTTACCAGTTACAAAACGGGATTCTATGACCCGTTTCGAAGCTGGTTATTAAACGTGGTTACAAATCGGTAATGGTAAAGTTCCGATTTAAAGCCAGTTACCTAATGGGATTTTATTTCCATTTCGAAACTGGTTACGAAGTTTTGGCTACCAAATGGTACTAAAGGAAATAATTCGTTATAAATAAAAGTAAATTATTGGAATGGTTAGCATTATTTGAGGTAAACGAGTATGAGCATAACATAAACATAAATGGTACATGGTGCTTAGCCAAGTTGCCAATCGCTAGCGCTTAATCGTCAATTGTTATCGAAAGGCAGCTAACTGTCTTTGTCGCACTAATATGAAAGAGTGACAGAGAGGGAAAACTACGATACGCTACTAAGCGCTAGCGATTGGCAACTTGGCTAAGCATCCAGGTAATTTGACAAAAGTAGATACTTACATTTTTAGAGACGCATTACAATGACATGTGTCTAAACTAGGATTCCCTGTAATTCAGGCAAAATAGTAGTTACGACACAAGTGGGAAAAACAGGAAATCCGAAACGAGTGGCGATGTTTTAAGTCGACACGAGTTACGAATTTCCTTTTTGCACGTGTCTTGTACGACGCTTTTTAGATGGCCCTCCGAAGTTTTGCACCTGACGTAAAATGAGCCACTTCTCGCACTAGAACCTAAAAAGGCACCATCTGTACTAAAAATTGTATTATTACAACGTACTATGGGAGTTGAATTGGGACTAGATAGACGAGAGTAGTTATAAAATTAATATTAAATATACTGAGTTCTTGATGTTTAGAATAGAATGTGGATTATCTTAATCAAAATAATCTAATAGTGCCAATTTTACTTATTATTGAATTCGAAAAAATCGAAAGGAATCAATTGAAATTAATGAAGAGTCTAACAGGTATCTTCGGTGTCTTAACAATTTGATTTAGGACTTGAAAGTAAGATTTTGATTCTTGCAGCTGCCCCAGAAGCTGCGCCCGCGCCTGAGGCGGCGCCTGCACCTGTCGAAGGTTAGTTGAAGTCTTTTTAAACCAAGACGATGGGTAAAGGTGCGTTCAAACCAAAAGAGCACTCGCTGTTCTATCCCCCGCTCTACGAAATCAACCAATCACGTTTTGTGTAATGATCGAATTTCGTAGGGTTAGAATAGCGAATGCTCTTTTGGTTTGAACGCACCTTTACAGACATACAGCCCACCCTGGTAAGCAGCTTGCCTATTGACACCTACAATTCTAGAAATGTTACATGAGTTTTGCCAACCTTTTCATACAGCGTGTGTATTTGATACGGATGAATATTTTAATGGCGATTACTATCTGACCTATGGAACCCGTTTACATACACAATGATTGAGTACCCAATGTATTGCATCTACTGGTAGCCATATTAATTAACGTAGACAAAAGTATATAAACGTCATACGAGTGTCATGTCAGTTGGACGGCATACATTGCTGCTGGGTTGTACTTTAGAAAAACTATTACATCTATTTAACAACAACATTTAACGAAATGATTATCTTAATGCGATGTACGATCAGATATTATAGCTGGATTAATTATTCGCCCGTATAAAATACACACGCTATATAATGGAGGATTCGACTTACATCGGTAGAAACGGTTTATATAATATTTAACTACCTACTCCAGACTAGTCCAAACCTTAGGCACAAGCATATAAATATGAAATTCGTTCTTATTGGCTAATTAATCCGGATCAGTATCAGATCAACGAATTATCAAATCAAAATGTGTATTGGATACAGCGAAGAAACGGAATAGGATTTATCGATTTCACTAATTAAATAATGTAGACATTGATACAAAATCTCTTCTAGTACCTATTTTTTTGTTTCTTTGTTTTGTAATCAGTTGGCAAACGAGTCATGTTTGTTTTTATTTAGTTCTTGGCAAGTTCTGCAGGTTGATTCTCAATACATAGGTGGTTTTTAACGCTTAATGATATAATTACATGCACATTGCATATGATACAATTATAAGGTTTAAATTTGTTGGTTTCATTGATTGTATCATGTCTCGATAAATCTCACATTCAGTTTAACAATACAATGCATCGAGTCGAATCCGATACCTTCATAGTGTATACTACACTTTTAATATTGTGTAGCTTTCATTTCACAATTTTATTTAATATTTGAAATTGCAGACAATTTATACAGGGTGTTCCACGAGCCACTGAAAACCTTGAACGGGGTGATTTGGTAGGTTAAACAGAATAACTTTTACTATGGAGCTAACCCAGAAATCTCAAAAAAAATGCCTTTTTCATATAAAATATCGTGATCAATCGGTCAAAATGTATGAAAAAGACATTTTTTTTTAGATTTCGTGATTGGCCCCAAAAGTTATTCAGTATAGCCTACTAAATTACCCCGTTCAAGGTTTTCAGTGGCTCGCGGAGCACCCTGTATTATATCGTTTAGTAAGATTATTGTATGAAGGATATTGCTTATTAGTCTCATGTTATATTAGTATTCTTTTTAATACCAGCATTGTGTTTTCAGCATCCGCCTAAATCAACGCATCGTGCATCCGATGACATCAATGGCATCATACACAGTGATTATATCAAAACACGTATTTATTACAGGGTAGGATCTTTTGTACCGAACATCATTGACATTAACTTTGTAAATACATTTTATAACATTAAATAATTAATGATATTAAATATTTTATTTCGTCTTAAGACCCGTTTATTAAAAAAAAACATTATTTATTTACCTTAAAAATCAAACAACAATATTATATTGGTACTGTGTGATTAAGGTGTAATTTCACTATTAGACTGGTACATTATAAAAGTCAATCTTTGTCAGCCTCCGTACCCTAGTTGGTAGTGACCCTGCCTACGAAGCTGGAGGTTCCGGATTCGAATCCCGGCGAGAGCATTATTTGTGTATTTATTTATCACAAATATTTGTTCCTCGGTCATGGCTGTCTATGTATTTAAGTGTCTAATATGTATCTATCTATTATATATATCGTCACCTGGTACCCACATCACAAGACTTAATTGAGCTTACCGTGGGACTAGGTCGATTTGTGTAAAGATGTCCAAAAATATTTATTTATTTATTATAGCTCTTGATTTTTTTACTCAGCTAATAAAGCAACTTATTACGAGTAATGAGGCAATCAACTCATCACTTCCGTTCAATTATCGAAAAAAGCTTACGAGGATTATTCTATTATTGGGGGCCAGGTCTGATCGTTTATAAATTAAACGAAACTCTAAGTTGGACCCTCATGAGTGCGACCCTAATATCTCAGACCTTATTACATGGATGGAATCCCAAGCAGTTCCGAACTCTTAGGAGCGATTCGGGACCTTTTTGGGGCATTGTCAGTCGAAGGGCAATTTAAAGTTTGAGGTTTAAATTGTATGGCCATTATTACTTAATGGATAGTTAATGGGAGCGTGTTGAAAGGTGTGCTTGAGATGGAAATGTACAAGATATTGGTCAGCTCTTAATAAAACGAATTCCAAACATTCGTATTAGAGTTCAAATAAAGGTTTATTCTTAAATAATCATACAGTAATAATGTTTAATAGTAATACATACTAATGTTTCATTTGCTGCTAAAAATCGTGACCTTATTTTTTTCACTAATTACTTACCTAAATACGTACCTACATCCATTTTATTTCACCACAGTAACTTTGCTTTTCATCGTTTCAAGTAGGTAAGTATCTCTAAACTGTTATAATTATAATACCATCACTAAAAAAAACTCATTGTAGGTACTACATGTGTAAGTATTCACGAATAGATAGATACCATCGGTGGACTCTATCCGCACTTAAAAAAGTACTTACTTGTCGTAGTTCCGCTGCATGCTGTGAGGCGCGCTGACCGATACGAGTATCTTCAGACTTGATGCCAAAGTCTGCCTAACTAAATGCTTAAGGACTCTGCCCTCTGGCTTTTTCTTGTCTATTACTAAAACAAAAGTGTTTTATCTTTCCGGGTAAACCGAAAGTTCCTACTGAAAATTAACATTTAAACACAACCCTCAAACTTTGTTTACGCAGCATAATACAAAGGGTAACGACCTACGTTTCCGAATAAAATCTCCAGAGTACAATTATCTCCATAATCATCTCTAATTCACTTTATCTCAACATTCTCGACCCCATTGCGATACGGTTTATGAACGGCTCACATTAAATTTCATTAAAGGTTTTATTAAAGAATTCCCGGCTTGGTTTAGGGTTGTATTACCTGGGAAGGATTTCTTGATGTCCATTAATCTATATACAAGTTGTCTCTCTCTCTGTTGGGACTTTTAATTTGAAGGTAGATTACACCCTCAAACAAGTCTTAATTTGTATTTTAACATTTTTAACATAAACTTTGTGAATACAGTCATCTATAATTATATGGACTTGGATAGAGATGTACGATTGTACGTAAATTGTAAATGGTTTTATCCCTCGTCTGATATACTTAGGCATCTACTCCGATGTATAACATTATGTGCAGAACTTACAGTGTGTATAAAATTATATTATGTACAGGCCTGTAGTGCGTTATCTTTTTCCTACTTTTTAAGCGTACCAATTTATTTTTCTCTCTTTCTCAATAAAAGTTCAAAGCAATGAATATTTATCGTACTCGAAGCTCATTGTGACAACAATACGTTTAAAGATATTCCGTAAAAAGCCGATTATGCATTAATATATCTGTACCTACTGAAATCTAAAATAAGACTTTCATTAGTGCACGATGATTTGCAGAACAAATTATCAAATATTTATTATAATCGTCAGTAGAGTGAAACGTCTAGAGTAGGCACGCACACGTCCTCTCGCTTGAACGCATCTCTGCTGTCGTATTTTCGCCGTACAGGCAAAATGTAAATAAGATACTCAGGTAAATTACCCGAATTAAAAAGGGTTGGAGTGCCTTCAACAAAAATGAGGTAAATTAAATAAAAGTACCTACTCTAATATGTACCTATTACATTAACAAACCTGCTTGTATACGTAAGATATTACAGATTTGATGGAGTAGCATCTGGATAATCATGTTCTTAAATAGGAGCATACAATTTTCAGTAATCTATCTCATCATATTTATTACAACATCTTTATTTCGACACATTTGATGACGACTACAAATGGCGTACATATAAGGGTGGTCAAATAATAAGTGCATGATTCCATGGCAGTTTATGAAAATCAAAATAGCCAACCTAGGAAACATTTCAAAAGTTTCAGAAGGATTGTTACATTTTTTTAAATACATAAAATACCTAGTATCACTTCCTATCACTAAATACTATTCACTAGGTAGGTACTACCACTAATGCTGAAACTAGAAATAATTTCCAAAAAATCCCCTTATTTTGCGCACCCAACTCTCACTGGTGAAAAACACTGAAAACAATGAAACACTCTTTCGAATAGTTATAATATTGAAATCTGTTTTGTACTCACAAAACACTATACAGGGTGACATTTTGATCGTGGAGCAGGAATGAAAAGGGTACTAGCGATCGACGCTTACGCTGAGCAACTTTCACTATGGGGACAAGAAATCGCGAAATAAAACCTATTATGATTTACATCATCAGCCTATGACAGTTCACTGTTGGACGTAGGCCTCTCCTATTAACTATGCGTATAGACGCATTAGGAGGTAAATGGCCATAATCGCCACGCTGGACAAGCGGATTGGCGATCGCAGTAATGTGCCCACTATGATGACGCTGCTGCCCATCATCAATCTTTTCTCAAATGATGGTAAGTGACACTTCAATCCCTTAGTCGACTCTTACGATACCCGCAGGAGGAGTGGGGGTGGTGACAAATGTATTCTTACTGCCGTCACCACACGGCCAATTATGATTTCATTGATACTTAGCTATCAATCAAGGCTCAAGTAACTCATAATTAGAAGTTTATTGTCGCGATTTCTTGGTTGTTTTTTTTGCTTCACGACACAAATGTCACCCTGTAGACATAATACCTACAGGTTAGGATTAAAACGGATATAAAATCCCTTTACAACTGGGGCAAGTTAATTAAGACATGGAACCGTCTGAGGCCAGTCAACGTAAGATTAACGACGCTAGTATCCTGCAAACAAAGGTCTTAACTTGTATGGAGTCACTGTAAACATATGCCATGGATCGATCGATCGACTTTAAATTAACCCTTGAAACCTATTGAGAACGAGTAAAATCCTGAAGGAATTAACTTGTGAGATCCTGTAGGAATTTACTTGTCCTTAATAATTAGGAGTAAAGGACCGTTATTTAATTTAACAAGGTTGAAGAGGTAACACGTGATTTTTAGCCTTTGATCAAGAATTGTATGCAGACTAGCCATCGCTGTAATTTACTTGGTATGGTAAATTACAGCGATGGCTGGTATATTTTTTTTTATTGAACTACTAGACGCAAATATTTGATAATTCAAAATATACGAAATATGTTATATTTAAAGAATTATGCCCCAACTCCTATACATGAAGTAGTATTCCATGGATACAACACATCATCAAATATAATTGCTTATACATAAAAGTTATCAGTTATATATATCACGAAGATATTATCAGTAACAATAAATCCGTTGTTTAATTACAGACACCAATGACAGAAGTCTAGGATCCTCATCACCCGTCATAATTATAATAAATTTCTCATAAAACGGCATTTTATCTAAAAAAATAATCTTCATTAAAATTACAACGACAAACGGTTAGTTAAAACGTCATACGCCCAGTTGAAACCCTACCTTTTGGCTCCGCTAGGAGTTTCTGCCATACACGACAAATTCCCAAGCAGCTCGTCGTTAGGCGGCGCGTCACGTCCGTGTGTTAATTACAGGACAGCCAAAAATTAGGGCTCGCCTCTCAGCATTGCAATTAATGCTGGGAAGAACGAACGGAATGTATTGATATGTATTTTCATTAGTAGGTACTAAGACAGACCAAAATATACAACGTACTTATCAGTATGTTATTAAATCGTTTAGCTAAAACCTGAATTCCTATGAATATATTGTATGTATTTATAGGGTTGTTTACTTAAACACAAGTGAAAGTATTTAGTAAAATAATTTTACCTATTTCCAAAATAAGAAATTGTTCATTCGTGCCTGAGAATCTAAAATTATGTTTGATGACGGAGAGTCGAAGTAATTTTCCTTCGTTTCCTCTTTTTTATTCTCTTGAGAGATTTTAAAACATTTGCCTACGTGCCTACGAAGCTGGAGGTTCCGTGTTCGAATCCCATGGAGGGCATTATTTGTGTATTTATTTATCACACATATTTGTTCCTTAGTCATGGCTGTCTATGTAATTAAGTATCTATATGTATCTATCTATTTATATATCGTCGCCTGACACCCACATCACAAGCCTTAATTGAGCTTACCGTGGGACTAGGTCGATTTGTGTAAGATGTCCCAAGACATTTATTTATTTAAAACATTGCATCTTTTTCTCTGGTGTATGCATTGAAAACTACTTCATGAGAGTTTGACGACAGACGTGTTATGACTGTGTTATCGTTTAGTGTATTTTTATTGCATGGCACATATATTACAATCGATGATCTATAAAAAAAAAACATCTCATCCCGAAGTGGCCTATAAACGCTCCCGAAATATTTGTAATCTTTTCGGCAAGCGTTGACTACGACCTTCTGGACGTAGTTACACGATAACGTTCCAACCCACATGCATGAGTTTGACTTAAAAATTGATGACTTTGGCAGTTGACAGAAAGTTTAGATTTTAATGACAAACTCATGTGGGTTGGAACGTTATTCTGTAACTACGCTATGATCATGAAAATTAAAATTTTCTGATATCTATAACTATTTCAGAAGTATTTTCAAGTTTGTTTTTACTTTGGTTTATGTATTTATATATATTTTACTGGTTTTTATTTAGGTACCTTCAAACATTTGTACTCTGAATACGGGTTTATATTAACGGTTTAAACGACTACAAATACACTCCCAATGTATTCGCATTAACAAAGTCATTATACGGGGATTAAATAGAATAAAGATATGCTTCCGGAATCAAAGCTCTTTAATTCTGAACACCCTTGTCCCGTATTTAACAAGCATTGTTCTAAAATGAGCCTGGTATGAGGACGGTGTACCTACCTAATTATGGAAAATAATGATACAACGTGCTTGAAATTTTAATGCGATAAACGCCTGAGACTTTAGCAAACTACACATGAAAATTCGTTACCTAATTGATTTACACGACGTGCAACGTAGGTCCAAGATTAAAATGTATATAGGCAGGTATATCTTTTTATCTGTGGTCATATTGCCATTTTGATTAATAATTTATTTGTATTATACTGTATTGTATTCTGGCCTTTTTCTGCAACTAGACACCAAACGTGCCTGTTTTGCGTGGTCCCAACGCTGGCCTAATACTGGTTGGGAATTTCTCATATACCATTGAATTTCTTTGCAGCTGTGTACCTATAGGCTTCTTTACGACGTTTTCCTTTACTGTAACGCACTTGTGAATATCAAATGACATTTCGTACATAAGTTTACATCATTTCCTTATGTAGGTAGCAAACAAATAATAACTTTGTGTTTGTCGAGACTCTCAAAGAGAGAATATCTCACATCAGCTTTGAGATATTTCATCACATCATATCATCAGCCTATGTTAGTCCACTGTTGGACGTAGACCTCTCCTATTAACTATGCTTATAGACGCATTAAGATGTAAATGCCCATAATCGCCACGCTAGGCAAGCGTTTTGGCGATCGCAGTAATATGTCCATATTATGACGCTGCTGCCCATTATCAATCTTTTATCAGAGAACCGCAGTGACCCGCCCCGGCTGCGCACGGGTACTATACCTACATAAAAACCTTCCTCTTGAATTACTCTACCTATTCAAAACATCTCATCAAAATCCGTTGCGTAGTTTTAAAGATTTAAGCGTACAAAGGGACATAGGGACAGAAAAGGTGACTTTATTTTATACTATGTATATAGTGATGGTTTGTGACGGTTTAATTCCTTAGTGGACTCTTCCGACACCCGCAAGAGTAGTTGGGGTGGTGACAAATGTATTCTTACTGCCATCACCACACGGCCATTTGGAGAGATATTTCGTAGACATTGTTATTAATTTAGGTATAGTAATATTGGCAATATTATACCTATGTCATTGTATGGTAAAATTTATGTAAATACGACACTCAGGTAAATTACCCGAATTAAAAAGGGTTGGAGTGCCTTCAACAAAAATGAGGTAAATTAAATAAAAGCACCTACTCTAATATGTACCTACTACATTAACAAACCTGCTTGTATACGTATAAGATATTACAAATTTGATGGAGTAACTGAGACATCTGGATAATGAACATGTTCTTAAATAGGAGCATACAGTTTTCAGTAATCTATCTGATCATATTTATTAGAGCATCTTTATTTCGACACATTTGATGACGACTACAAATGGCATATAAAGGTGGCCAATTAAAGTGCATGGTTTCATTGTCAGTGAGTTTATGAAACTCAAAATAGCCCACCTAAGAAATTTTCAAAAGTTTCATTGGATTGTTAAAAGTTTTATAATACATTAAATACCTAGTACTACTTCCTACCACTGAATACTATTCACTTACATAGGTACTACCACTAATTCTAAAACTAGAAATAATTTCCAAAAAATCCCCTTATTTTGCGTGCCTAACTCTCACTGGTAATGGGTATTCACTTATGTGTCGTGACGTGATTGGTCTGTTCTTAACGTCCAGAAGCTGGCACTTAAAACGACGACCATTGCCGGTCATAAATTGTGGATTATGCGCACGTGCCACATTTAGCCATAAATCCATATTTATAGTTCCATCTAGTAACGTAAAACTTTAAGTGGCGGCGTTTCGCGCGTCTAACTATAACGGTGAATGCCATTAAATGGCATTCAGTGGTTAATTATTTAATTTCCGGAGTCGGGTATGTTAAATGTTGTTTTTTCGGCAATACTTGGGTAGTTTTTTTTTTTTTTTTTTTTTTTTTTTTTTTTATGTTGGCACAACAAAGTGGCTCCACTCCACCTGATCGTAAGTGAAAAGTAGAGCCCAAATCGCGGCGGCAACGAACAGGAGACAAACAGTAACCTGTTAGTTGCCACCGCCTTGCTGGCCCGCTAGATGCTTCTTCACGCTTCGTTTAAAGGGTCCCAACTTATAGGTATGCGGAAACACATGTGCCGGTAAAGAATTCCACTTTTTAATATTCCGGCATATGAAGGAATTGCCGAATTTCTTAGTACGTGTGGGAATATTTTCCACGGTGAAGGAGTGACACCGCAAACCGGCACGTGTGGTTTTATAACGGAAAGGGGAGGGCGGGATGAGGGAAAATAACTCTTCAGAACACTCACCATGGTACAGGCGATAAAAAACACTCAGAGAACCAATGTCCCTACGTAGTTGAAGGGGTTCAAGGTGCCTGGTAACCTTAGAGTCGCCTATAATACGAACTGCCCGCCGCTGCATCCTATCGAGAGCATCGAGTAGGTATTGGGCGGACCCATCCCAAAGATGAGAGCAGTACTCCACGCAAGACCGAACTTGTGTCTTATAAAGAAGACAAAGCTGGTCGGGCGTAAAGAACCGACGCACCCTATTCAGGATGCCCAGCTTTTTTGATGCCGTGGTAATTAATGACTCGATGTATTTATTTTGATTTAGATTGCAGCGTATATCCATGCCAAGCATATTCAGGCTATCTCGTAAACCAAGAGGAGTGTTCTGAAGAGTTGGAACTGGGTGGAAGGAAGACGTTTTGGTGGAGAAAGCGCACACTTGAGTCTTTTTGGCGTTGAACTCGACCAGGTTAACGGAACCCCATTTGCAAATAAGTTCCAGAACCCGATCGAGCTCAACGACAAGATCCACACGTTTGTCGCCAACTTCTGCCCTGCTTGCCCCAGGCCGACCGAGATAACGCCCATGGACCGTACTGTCATCTGCATAACAATGAAAGTAAGTATAAGTATAAGTATAAGTAGTATGTAGTAAGTTATCTCTGAATTTAGGAGAAAATGCGAAACTGTCACAGACTATATAACTTGCATAGAGATAAGTTTACTTTTGTTTAATACCTTTTACTATATCAATTGTGTGCAATTAACTTGTGTAATAAACTGGTGACTAAAAAAAAATAATAAAAAAAATTCGTTTATTTCGGATAACAATTTTGGAAATACAAGTTTTTACTGACCTCCACACTAGGTAAAGCCTGTCCCGTGGACTGTTACTACATAGGAATTTATTACTCTGTCGGATTAACATCGAGCATATATATCGCACAAATTACGCACTTACTTACCTACATTTCTATGAAGTTATATAACTAAGGAAGTAAAGATTTAACTTATATGCAAACATAGATCAGCAATTATCCTCCAAAAATGCAAATTTTAAGTTTAATTTTTCGAATTGATCTATATAATTTAAAGAAAGAAAGAAAAAAGATTTATATATTAAAGTACAATTTTTACAACAAAAAAATCATAATCATCTCTTAACAAAAAGAAACAGAACCATAAAATTGTGACAACAGGAGTATGCTCAGCATTTTGCTGCGAGACAGACTGGCTGTCGCAGCGCTGATTTTCAGCTACCCCCGACGACTATTTCGTTTACAATACAAAGTGCGGGGTCTTAGATAGCAAAGTAAGAGAAAAAGAAAGTAAAAATACATATTATATACATTAAATAAAAATGAAGAATCGAAATAAATATGATCTGAGACTATACACAACGTCTATCACTGGATGCGTATGACAACTTGCTGAATGAATACTTATCTTCTACGAGTAACATGCAGCCGCCGCCGTGAACTTACTTCCTATTATGCATCTCTTTAGTACTGGCGTATTGGTGTTGGAAATACAAATAAAATATTTTTTATCTCAAAAATAGTATGTAATGTTCCCATATCATTATACACATAGTAATTGAAAGCTATTCATCCTCGACAATTATCAGAAGTGTGAAATAGAAACAAATAACATTAAATATAAATAACTGAAGTGGCAGTGGGCGGGGCACATTGCGCGTAGAACCGATGGCCGTTGGGGCGGGAAGGTTCTTGAGTGGCGGCCACGTACCGGAAGGCGTAGCGTGGGTAGGCCCCCCACAAGGTGGACTGATGACCTGGTGAAGGTCGCAGGAGTCCGCTGGATGCGGGTGGCGCAGGACCGGTCATTGTGGCAATCTTTGGGAGAGGCCTAATGTTCAGCAGTGGACGTCTTTTGGCTGATATGATGATGATGATGATGATAAATAAATTAATGATTTTAGAATTATAACTAACGTAAAAATCAAACATATTATATAGGTAGTACCTATTTACTTAAGTTATTATATTTTTTTTTCTATTTTAAGTAACTACATAGATAATTTATTAGTTTTTACATTACAAAAATTAAACAAGTATTTTTTAGCAAGTGTACCTGAGGAATTAAATTATAGTATTTTATGCAACCGTTATTTAAGAGAGGTCAAAAAAGGTGACTGGCTTGGGTTACTTAAGACGCCGCCAGCATTTTTTGACTCATTTAAACAATGTTGCATACAATACTTTTTCTAAGACCACACGTTTATTTTAAAATAAAATTGTAAATTTGAGAAATGAAGGGTCCACGGATAAAACATGTCCAGTGTTCAAATAAATCATGGCAAATTCACACCTTTATACGAGAACGGGTACCTCTTAATGGGTCGAAACATGTCGAGCTAGCATCGACTTAAATACGTAAATAACCCGGTTTGATAATAATTTAAATTAATGATGATAATTTATTTTTAAGAAAAGTGCTATACTTGCCTGGAATTTCAAATTTCAGGGCTTTTAGTTTCAGTAAAAGCCAACACGAAAGTATACCACCGCAGTCATAATCCTTATGGTACTTATGCGGATAACCATTTTGCTCAGAGTTTAGTAAAATGTTTTCTGGGAATTGAAGTTTCGAGAATTAATGTTTCACAACTCTACGTTCAAATACGAATTCAACTTTAAGCTCGCTGTTATGGCATGATGCAAAATTATGTGAGCAACTAGAGCTTTAAAGACGGACACTTATTATCAGTTAAAAAGATGTCACAATTAAAAGAGATCAACACAAGAACAGTTACCAGTCGAAATTTTCGACGTATAATTGCATTTTACACTATTAAATATCTGTACCTATACCTAATGCCCTGATTGAACTTTAAGTAATTAATTGCCCGAATAGGCAATGAAAAACAGAAAACGATAATACCAAATAAGGTAAAATATCACATCGCATCAGGCTGAAATCCAATTACTTAGATCCTGCTGACACTTCAATTACTTTTAATTTATGCCTATTTACTTAGATATTAAATATTATTCTAGCACAATCGAGGGATTTAAAGAAATAAACAACGACTCGCAATGATCATGAATGTATAAGTTAAAAATCAATTGAATATAAATTATAAATATTAGATGTCATATACCAAAGAAAAACGACCAAGATCACCTATGTCCGAGGTGGGGACCGAACCCACGTACTCAGCTTTCGCGGCTGATGCCTGTACCTCTCGGCCACTCGGTCTTAGCAACCATCGGTCAAATTTCTCGGGTATAAGCAATCCCATACAAGGCTAGGCGCCTTTGACAATTCTCTAAGGGCAAGCAATACATGCCTGCACCTCCTATTAGAATACTTTACAGTTTAGTTTACTGGAGAAAAATTAAAAGTACAAATCAAAATATTTAGTTAATAAATAATTTGATTTGTGTTTTCGCAATATGTTCAATTGAATATAGTTTTATATTTATTACAGTAGTTAACATTAAGTTACGTAGTTAATAAATATGAAACTGCAAGCAAGAGCCATATAATTATTATAATTATATTTCGGACCAAAATGAACAACCCTAGGGACAAATACAACGCTTGAGGGCACAAAACTTCCCTTATTTTATGTTAACTTTTCCATTAAAAATAACAAAGAGTTTGAGGTGGCCCACACAGACTGCAAAATATTACGCGGGAGGCTCAGGTGCTCGGAAACTTTTCCGGAACGACATTCTCATATCTTGAAATTATATCAGTGCCCATTAAAACAAGTTTGTGAAAAAATAAATATTATAGGTCAATTCAATACAAATTTAGCTAGTCCCACGGTGAGCTCAATCACTTACTAATTGTGTTGTGGATACTACGCGATAAGATAGGTACTTACCTATTTTGTACATATCTACTTAAGTATAAAAGTAATATAAATGTTAAGGCTTACTAAAATAAAAGAATAA
Organism: Thaumatotibia leucotreta; assembly: GCA_025490895.1. Taxonomy (NCBI): domain Eukaryota; kingdom Metazoa; phylum Arthropoda; class Insecta; order Lepidoptera; family Tortricidae; genus Thaumatotibia; species Thaumatotibia leucotreta. The sequence goes on from JALPQI010004609.1 coordinate 61,103, forward strand.
ATGTCACTAAGTAAAACATACTAGTGATGTTTATCACTCTATTTTTTACAGATTTAGATGCTTTTTCTGGTATTCTAACCCCGAACGGGCACGGTCAGTGTGAAGGGATATCGCGACTATCCTGATGGAAGCCAGTTGACGAAATCACATGGCACCCTATTTACAGCAATGTGGTTGAGGCCACAGGCCAAGTAGATGAAGCACGTAGTTCGCAGAGCAGTATGATGAAGTAAAATAGAATCATGAGATTGAGCTCAACGAAAATCCGTCAAACTCATTCGTTGAAAAAATTATTTTGTGTAACCATTAATTCTATTTTCGGGCATAATACTTCTCTATCAATTACTTGACTTAACCTATGACTTATTGAAAGTAAAATAAGTAAAAAAATATTTGTGAGACACAAGTGGTACAATGATGGTCTTACTTTTAAAATACACAGATCTCTGCTTTGCCTAATGGCGTACAAATTATAAGAATATCATCATCTAGTCCTAGCCGATTTCGGCCACGGCGACTGGTTACATTGGTTGTTGAGCACGTCGTTCATGTGCTCTCAGGTGACTGATGTAGCCAATATTTGCAGTAAATGTGCGGCCACAGTCGCTGCAAGTCAGCACCCCTCCAATAAAATGGTAATTAATTACCGCAGGTGGCCTGGTCTTCAACTCGTTGCGCCTAAGATCGAGTTGCACGCATCTTTCATTTTCAAAGGCTTGCATTTTGCTCTGCACTGTACGCCTCCATTTAGATCGATCTTGGGCTAAAGTCTCCCATTGTGAAGGTTCCAGGTCGCATCTCCGCATATGCCGCTTTAGCACATCCTTATACCGTAGGAGTTGGCCGCCCTGATTTTGCTTGCCTTCCTGCAACTCCGAGTAAAAGATGCGCTTAGCAACTCTTTCTTCAGACATACGGGAGACATGCCCAGCCCACACCATCGGAGCTGTCGCCTCATCAGATAGGTCTCAATGCCGCTGACATTAGCGCGTCGTAGAACTACCGTGTTCCGAACACGGTCCGACCAAGAGATGTTCATAATGTCACGCAAGCATTTAAGATGAAACCTATCCAATGTGCGAATATGCTTACGGTAAAGGGTCCAAGTTTCGGAGGCGTACAAGAGATTGGGCAGAACATGTGCCACATACACAGATATCTTAGTGGAGAGTTTTAGGTCATGTGAGCGGAACACCTTGATGCGAAGTTTCCCGAAGGCAGCAGCTGCTGCTCCGATCCTGCTGTTAATTTCATCATCAAGGTGACACTTAGTGGTGACTGTGCTTCCCAGATATCTAAACTTCTCCACATGCTTAAGCAAGTCATCACCGAGTCGAATGTCAGGTGGCGCCAATGTCTCTACCCCCATTACTTCGGTTTTCTTGACATTTATTTTAAGGCCAAAACGCTGACATGACCGGTTAAGACTTGACATGAGCTCTTGTAGATTCTCTGGGGAATCCGCTACAAAACAGAGATCATCAGCGTACATTATCTCCGTGATAGTGGTTAGCGAGGTTTTAGTGCAAGCCTTTAGCCTGGCCAGATTGAAAACACCACCGTCAGTGCGAAAGCGAATTCGGATGCCATGTGTCACAGTCTGCAAAGAGTCTCTGACTACAACTGCAAAATAAAGGGCGAAAAGAGTTGGTGCCAGAACGCATCCCTGCTTAACGCCACAGCTGACACCAAAATACTCTGATTGTTCGCCCTTTACAGTGACACAGCATTGCATATCATCATGCAGGATCATCAATCATCCTTACAAACTTCGCTGTGCACCCTAGTTTCGCCAGCACGTGCCACAAGGCCTCACGAGGCACACTATCGAAAGCCTTTTCAAGGTGAACGAAGCAGAGAAACAGTGGTTGACCTTGCTCTCTAGTCTTCTCCTGCAGTTGGCGGATCGAGAAGATGGCTTCACATGTGCCTCGGTTGGGTCGGAAGCCAAACTGTGTTTCCGGTAGGATGTTTTCAGAAAGTGGCAATAGCCGGTTCAGAAGGATTCGGGCAAAAACTTTACCTGGTTAGGTTAGGAGAGATATACCTCTATAAGAGTTGCAGTCCGACTTATCTCCCTTGTTTTTGTAAAGTGAACAGATACGAGATATCCGAAAGTCACTTGGAATTCGTTCCTCCATCCACATCCGCTCAAACAACCTCCAGATGACAACATGCAACTCCTCTCCACCGTACTTGAGTAGCTCACCAGGCACATTGTCAATGCCCACCGCCTTTTTATTTTTTAGCTGTTTTATTGCTACAGCCACCTCACTTGCAGTCAGTGGATCATCAAGTGAGTTGATGGTGGGGAGCGCCTCGACTGATTCAATGTACTGTATGTTTACAGTACGATCGACATTGAGAAGGTTCTTGAAATGCACTCCCCACCGACTTAGCACGTCTTGCTTGTTGGTGAGCAGCGTGGAACCGTCCTCGGATTTTAACGGCACAGCGCCGCGACTAACTGTACCAACAAGTTTCCGCACTTCCTCGTAAAATTTTGACTGTGGTTAGTGTCAGAGAGCCACTGAATGCGTGAGGCTTTATGCTTCCACCAGTTATCTTTGGTGTCACGCACTAATCTGCGCAGGTTGGCACCACTACTTTTTACGCGATCCGCTTGGTCAGATCGGCTCAGGCGCAGGAGTTCGCGGTGCCTCTTAACTGCCTCGGTAAGCAAGTTATCATTGTCATCAAACCAGTCCTCATCCAATCCAGCACCAATAGTTTGCGACGCAGCATGTACGAGATTCGATGAAAATACCTGCCACCGAGCCAAGCAATCACCACACTCAATGTCTAGGTTCTGTATTGAGTCCCTCACCGCTTGGGTGTAGATTTCACGCATTGGCTCGCTCTCTAGTTTCTTAACATCCAAACGGAGAGGCTTCACTCGTGATTTCCTGTATGGGGGCCGAAGACGAAGCTTAATCTTAGTTAACACGAGCCGGTGGTCGCTCCAGCAGTATGCGCCTCTCATTACGCGAGTTACGTTTACTTGAGAAATGTGCTCTTGCCTGACGATAGACAGGCATAGGCAGGATAGATCGTCAGGCATAAGAATGTAGGCACACATCCAATAATACACTTAATTCTCTGTAGGTAACCTAGGTATTCAACTATTCATATTAGTTTAATAACAAGTATAATTAAAACATTCAAGTACTTTGCCTTCTTATTACAGTCAAGTAATTTAATTACCCTTTATTTGTTTTGTGATGCTAATTGGATTTAAACGATATACACAGTTACGAGATTCCTCATTAAACGTTTGGAAGCGTTACATTTTTTTAATCTACTTCCCGAAAGATCCACTGGATTTTTTTATTTTGCTCTAGCATTGCAGGTAAATTATGAAAGAAACTTGCAAGTACCCTCGAGAACTGAATAGGTTTAACCAAGTACTTTTTTTACCTTTTTATCGCACCATTACATAATTATCATCATAAACTTATAAATCCAATTTGCAAAACATAACTTTAAAAAACTGAAACCTTTGGATGAAGCTGGTTTTATTGGATCGTTGAAGAATCAACTTCCAAAATTAGATTAGTGAGCAATTTTCATGTCATCATGATGAGACTTTCGAAGTAAATTAAATCTCAAGGAGGAATGAAAGTATTCCAAACAGCTCCATCATCCACAACTTTTTGTCCCGACTCGTTTATCACATGGAAACCAAAGACGCAATTGATAGTTAATTCTAATTTATATTTCATGTTTAAAAAAGATGTATTTGAAGGGCCGAGTCGTGGAATAAATACACTAAGTATACAAGGTTTTACAAAAATGGTGAAACAAAGTAATAAAACATGAATCTATTAGGTAACGATTTTGACCAACTTTTACTATGGGATTAAATATGAAAACTCAAGATGAAATCGATGATTCCATACATTTTGGTCAACCTTTCTTACTTAGCCCATTTCTATGGAACAACAAAGTTTTCTTAGGTTTTCATATTTGGTCTTATAGTAAACTAGCGAGCCGGTCCAGCTTCGCACGGGTACTATACCTACATATAAACCTTCCTCTTGAACTACTCTAACTATTCAAAAAAATCTCATCAAAATCCGTTGCGTAGTTTGAAAGATTATATAAACGCTGGAATGGAGAAATTGGATAAGCGACACTTTTGAAGATATTGAGATATATACACCGTTAGAATCGGCGAATTTTTCTGCGTCGAATGAGCTAGGTTTCGTATCCATCTGACAACATTTGTGTCGCTTATCCCATTGGTGATTTAGAGAACTTTCGACCATTTTTTTATTACTAAGCGACTTGGTTTTTGACAACTTTTAGTAAATTGGAGATTAGATAAAATATAATTCAACATAATTAATCTTGGATTATTTTACCTATTCGTCATGACAAGTTAAATTTTACTTGGATATTTTTGCTGTGTAACAACTAAACTTCACTTGTCGGTTAGCTATTTCTACCTGACTGTATGATATGTTCTCATGTCGTTTGGACAATTTTACCTTCATCTTAATGTAAAATTGAATACGGTTAGACAATATTACTTGACTATGATATCTGAACTACTTATTGGCGTTTATCCATTTTTACCTACAATTATTTATGAACCATCCCCTTCACATATCCCTTTTTACTATTCACCTACTTTTTGGAATAATGTTATAAAAATTCCTGAAACAGTTTTTCTTTTTTCACATGTAAGTAAATTCGTTTACTAGTAACGGAATGTTACTCATGTAATTAATATGACTAACTGTGAAGTCTAAAATAGTTTCTCATTTTAAGTATGTGGATATTTCTTAATGATATATTTATGCTATTTTATCAATTTATATATTTTTACCCGAATATAAAATAAGCCACTTCAGCAGTTAGATAATTTTAACGGGATACATTCGTTATGTAAGTCTCGGGTGGACCTTTTTACCTTCCTTATTTCTTACACAACATGTTGGTTAGATAATTTTACCTGAATCAATTTTTCCGACCATTTTGCTTAAGCAGTAAATCATTAAATAACACTTGAATTCGTTAAATAATTAAAACATCACATAGAAAACATATTTATAACCATAAATAATGTTTCAATTATTTGATTTGGCCTGCTGATTAATTTAAATGATTTTTTTTCGAAAATCTCGGCGGTTTTTTGCTTCTCCTGTAAAGTACGCACTGTGTCGCTTATCCGATTTCTCCTTTCCAGCGTCGATATATTATTATATAAGATATTTTATACTATGTAGTGAGTAGTGAATTTGTTCATAATATCATCAATTATCTTCAATTTTTTTAGCATTCTGTACTGAAAAGGAAACAAACAGTTAAATTTGATTGCATCTGTCAAACGACTACATACGCTGTTGGCAATTTAACGAACAAAAAATTGAATTACAATCGGTAGGTATCAACTCACTAATGAATCTGTCACCCAGCCCGTCGAAGCCCTCGAGTCTCACCCTTTGTGGCTCCTCGTCAATCAAAATGACATACAATTTAACACCTTACCGCTTTCTAGATAAAGATGCATACATTAAATAAAAAAATGTGTTATTTTGATATCAGGGAGTTTATGTTGTTTCGGAGTTTATCATTTGTCTTCACTATTCTATTACTTTCGCACTAACGTACCTACTGGTTGGAACGTGACAATAATAACCAAATTAAAAATTAAAAAAAAAACAGACTTCGATCGTTTTTTGCAAGATCCCATCATCACGGTTTGCTTTGAAGTCGGTTAAAAATGAATTATCGAAATATTCGTCCCCTTGCTTAATGCAAATTTATGACTTATATGGTTTTCCCATTGTCAGAACTAGAACTAGACCAAATAAAAGGGGACCCTCGGAAATTCTGAGGTGACAAATATAAAAAAAGTATAGTCGATTTGCGATCATCCTCCTTTTTTTGAAGTCAGTTAAATACGGAACTATCATAAGCCTACAGTATAAGATAAAGTATTATTTATTTTATTGTAGGTATCTTCTTTTCATCATGTCATCTCCCCTAAGCTGTTTACCGCTGCACTGGAGGATGTCTTTAAGACTCTGGACTGGAGAAGGCTGGGTATCAACATAAACGGCGAGTACCTCACTCACCTTCGATTCGCTGACGATATAGTAGTCTTGGCTGAGACCTTGGAGGACTTAAGTACTATGCTCGTTGACCTCAGTAAAGCCTCCGAGCGAGTTGGTCTTAGGATGAACATGGATAAGACGAAAATCATGTCGAATTCCCATGTAGCACCAACTCCCGTAATAATCGGAGACTTTACACTCGAAGTTGTAGACGAATATATATACCTAGGGCAAACTATTCAGTTAGGTAGGTCCAACTTCGAGAATGAGGTCAATCGTCGAATCCGACTCGGTTGGGCAGCGTTCGGGAAGTTACGACACATATTTTCGTCCAATATTCCGCAGTGTTTGAAGACGAAAGTCTTTAATCAGTGTGTGTTGCCAGTGATGACATACGGTACTGAAACGTGGCCGCTTACAATGGGTCTCATAAGAAGGCTCAAAGTCACCCAAAGGGCAATGGAGAGGGCTATGCTAGGAGTCTCTCTGCGTGATCGGATTAAAAATGAGACCATCCGCAGCAGAACCAAAGTAACCGAAATAGCTCTCCGAATCGCTAAACTGAAGTGGCAGTGGGCGGGGCACATTGCGCGTAGAACCGATGGCCGTTGGGGCGGGAAGGTTCTTGAGTGGCGGCCACGTACCGGAAGGCGCAGCGTGGGTAGGCCCCCCACAAGGTGGACCGATGACCTGGTGAAGGTCGCAGGAGTCCGCTGGATGCGGGTGGCGCAGGACCGGTCATTGTGGCAATCTTTGGGGGAGGCCTATGTTCAGCAGTGGGCGTCTTTCGGCTGATATGATGATGATGATGATGATGATCTTCTTTTCAATTAAATCAAAAATAAATTTTGTTTTATCATTTTGTTAACAAGAATGCCATGAATTATAATTTACACGCGTAAACTGAGTTTTGTTCAAAACATTTTAATGTTAATTTATGACCGAAGTATGCAGACCCTATGTAGCAGAAATAGAAATGGGACTATTCTCGTTCATTATTTACTCGCTCATTCATCAAATATTAAGCTCCGCTGAACGCAAATAGTACATCCGTCATCGCGGAATGATTCTGGTTCAGTTACGGATTACAGTACTCTTACAACGCCGAGATGCTTGTGTAAATAAATGTTTTCAACATGTTGCTACTGCCGCAGATAGTCGGAGATTACTAAGTGCTCTATCTTTCGGTCGAAAAAAATATCAATAATAAAGAGTGTTGTAAAAATCAATAGAAAAATCTGCTGTAACAAAAGTAAGGTATACGAGTAGGAGTAATATGTGTTCTTAGACTTTAAAATTACAATTCTACTTATACTGCATTTTTGTATGTAATTGGAAATGCTGTAGATTTGAGTTTGTAAATTTTGTCAAGGTGCATTTATTCACATATGATATCTAAATATAATCAACTAATTATCGGTCAAAAGCTATAGGCTTAAGTAAAGTTGGACAAAATCTGTATGCTCCACGTCGGACATGCGGCTCTCCCGTAGGTGAGCTTGGACACCACGGTCTATCATGATATTTGAGCGCCGGATGCCGCTCCAGATAGGGTTTTGATCGACATTATCTGACGATCTCTTAGTACCTATTAAAATCAAAATGTTTATAGCTAGAAGAATAAAGCTAATAGTGTTTGTTATTAAAGGTTTATTATAATTATGTTTTCATATACATGACTAGAGGGTTAAATATCTACCTAAGATGCAAACAATGAATCAGAACATGCTTAGAACTGAAAATAAAAATTGGTAACATATTAGGTACTAGTAGTAGAATATTTACAGAAGTCTTATTAAGAAAAAGAAAACAAAAGCAAGTACACATATGTAGCAATTCCTGTTTTCAATTAAATGGATGAAACTTACCCACACGATGATTGAAACAGTGCTACAGCGACCGATTGAAAGTTTCAACTTTAATACTGCATGTTCCGTGCACGGTTCAATTCCAACGCAGAAATAGATTTTCCACCAGTTAGGAATTTCCAGTAAAAGACAAATAGTTTCATTTATTTACCTACCCCATTTATTTTATTTGTTTATTGCATCTACCCAAAATACTGATAGCAAGTAGTGCTACAATCATCATCATCAGCCCATGATAGGCGAGTTGGGTTGATGACAATTGAATTCTTACTGCCGTCACCACACGGCAGTGCTACAATATTAGCTTACAAACCCAAATAACTAAAAAAAATCATAAAAACCTTCTCAATTTTGTAGCGATCCTTACTCATTATATGTACTTACTACTAATTTGGAAGTACTTTTATTAAAATATAATATTACATTTTTAGTGCAACTTTTGATGGAGGTCTTATTTACTGACCTCCTTATTCATAAACGTTTCCTAACTTAGCATGCTAAGTATTGTTTGTCCCATTTAGTCTTATCAATATATCTATAAGACCAAAGGGGAAAACAATACTTAGCGGCTTGCTAAGTTAGGAGACGTTTATGAATAAGGAGGTAAGTATATGTTTTGTTCTATGACGTATCCCTTTTCACGTAATAGTAATAAGTATTGTCTTTTTTATCAAATCAAATTGCTCGTTTACAGGTTGATAAATTGTGGTGCTGCGTTTAATCATAATCATCATCTTTTAGTAGGAAAAGGTAGTAACATTTTTTTTAATAAAATTAATTTATTGAAGTAATTGTGAAAACACAAATCAAATTATTTATTAACTAAATATTTTGATTTGTATTTTGGTTTTTTCCCCAGTAGTCACTTATACATATTGGAAGACATGAGCGCCGATGGCCAAATAGCCGGCGGCGGCGCGCCGGTCAAAATTGATCGGCGGCGGCGGCGAATCGGCGGCGTGGCCTTGAAAACAGTTGTTCATAGAGTTCATAGCAGGACCGAAATTTTGCATAGCAAAACTCAAATTGACAGAGGTATTGAACCAAATGCTCTTTAACTAACGATAAATAATTGACACTTAACAATACATCATCATCAGCCTATCGCAATCCACTGCTGGACATAGGGCCTCCCCAATTTCACGCCACCGTCTTCGATCTTCGGCTGCTTGCATCCAGCTCGCAAATCGTCGCTCCACCTTGCCTGAGGTCGTCCTATACGTATACTACGCTTGCCGAAATGCAGTCTCCACTCAAGAACTCGTTTACCCCAACGGTTGTTGGTTCTACAGCAAATACTACCACCCCACCAGCCCACTCCCACCTCCCACTTCAGTATGCTAATACGGTGGGCTATGCCTATCACTTTGGTTCTCTGCCGAAGCCGAGCATAGCCCTTTCCGAAGCTCGCTGAGCGACCTTAAACTTGTGGACCAGCCGTACCATCAGTGTCCACGTTTCAGCTCCGTACGTCATGACGGGTAGGGCGCACTGATTGAAGACTTTTGTCTTCAAACACTGGGATCGACAATGTAAAGACTCGACGTAGCTTTCCAAATGCTGCCCAATCTAGCTAAATTCTTCTATTCACCTCATCCTCGAAGTTGTTTCCTTCCATCTGCAAATGTTTGCCCGAGCTATACAAATCTACCTCTCGTACTTGCCATTAATGATGATGCCACGTCCTTTCCAGGTCAGTGTCTTAAACATGTCCTCCATTGCATTTGAGAACGGGTTGCGATTAAGGAAAAGTCCAACCGCACCAGTGTGGATAAGGAGGCATTCACACAAGAGCAAGGCGCGCAGGGCGCCTCGGAAAACTCTATGTGGCTCCGCCGAGCCAGTTAATACTGGCTTACAGGTCGCAACACCGAGTAAGGCGCTCTATGTGTCGCGCCTGCATTACTCCGCCGTACCCGATGATGTTGTAGAGAATGTCCGCCGGAAGACTGGCTTTTCGCTGAGGGTGCAGCAGCTGTGGTGCGCGTGCCGCGCCCGCTGCAGGATACCATCGCGAGTGCAGACTTCTAGCCGAAGAGCGTCGTGTTTCGGCAGTTCCGGGGCAATCTGCCGAATTCTACGTCAGATCAGACGACGCAACGGAGCCACGTCGTTACGTTGTCGCCCAAATTTAAGTAGTTTTTATATATTATTTGACATGTCATTTTTTGTTTGCAGTGACTTGGTTTTTACTGTTATGCTGTGAACTTATTGGAATAAAAGTAAAATAAATAAAATGAATGTAGTCTATGGTGCGGTATCCCCTTCGAAATCCAACCTCCGGGTTGGAATTCTCCGCGCAAGACGGTTCATGACAGTCTTGGAAACAGCTTATAGACATGGCTTGGAAGAGAAATGGGTCGATAGTTCTTCATCAGGGTTTTGTCACCGTTTTTGAAGAACAGGACGACCACACTTGTACTCCATGCCTCCGGATTTCTCTCTTCAAATAGGACAGCGTTAAAAAGCTTTTGAAGCTTCCTCAGTACGGGCTTACTTCCTGCTTTTAAAAACGCTGTTGTAAAGCCAATCCAGGGGCCCAATCCAGGGGGAAATCCAAGGGCTTTTCCGTTTTTAAGCTACTCAAAAGCGATATCGGTTTCGCCGATACTGACTTCTAGCAGGTCTTCAGTGTAGTGGTGTATCAAAGTGGGGTCTAGAATCCTCATTTTCAGGATCAGGTCGAGATGCATGCTAAGTGTATAATCGGCCATAGACGTCTGCCACTTCGGAAACAATTTTCACCCCCGGTTCTGACGATCGCTCTTTCAATCGTAAGAGTATTGGAGCACCGGGGATCGTGTCGTACGTGCTTACTGATCTCTCGGTTTTAGAGTCTGTTTCCCTGACCCAGAGACTGGTGGGTTTTCAAGTCATTACTACATTAGCCCTAAGCCCTAACTGCCCTAAGGTCTCCCCTGAAAACTTTGACTTTCTGCCCCTGCGCTGCATTTCACAAAATCTCGTACCTTCCACCCCGAGGACGCGAACCACATCTTGAAGGTTTTTGGTTAACGTCCCGCTGTGGTTTCCGTCGGTCTATATAACCACTAATACTAATATACGAAATATACAATAGACAAATCTCCAAGTCGATCACCCCGCGACATACGCCAATTTAATACCAACCGTATTAAAGAGGCTATTGACCGGAACAAAGGCTCTAAAGTTTTTTGCGAGAGATTTGTCTATTGGTCAGAGCTGGCTTGCGAAGCTGAAGACTGGGGACGGTAGGATCGTTTCATCCAAACCTGAGCTTTTGAGTGAGATAGAGAGCTTTTACGGGACAGCTGTACACATCAACACGAAGACCCATCTCCAATTTAGCTAACGACCCACGAGCTAAATTGACTCGACACCATACCGAAGATATACCGGGACGTCAGCCTGTACGAGATTAGGATGGCTCTCAAACAACTCAAAAACAATAAGGCACCAGGCGATGACGGAATAACAGCCCGAACTCCTGAAGGCGGGTGGGAAACCCAGTCCTTAGGGCCCTTCAAAAGCTGTTTAATTCCGCCATCTTTAGAGGCAAAACGCCAAAGGCATGGAACAGAGGTGTGGTGGTGTTGTTCTTCAAAAAGGGTGACAACACCCTGTTAAAGAATTACAGACCCATCGCGCTTCTGAGCCATGTCTATAAGTTGTTTTTCGAGAGTCATCACAAAACCGTCTCACACGCAGGCTCGACGACTTCCAGCCTCCTGAAACAAGCCGGGATTCAGAAAAGGCTTCAGCACCGTAGACCCACATACACACGCTCCGTCAAGTTATTACAGAAGACCGAAGAGTATAACTTGCCCCTCTGCTTAGCGTTTGTGGACTACGAAAAGGCCTTTGATTCGATCGAGACGTGGGCTGTACTACAGTCCTCTCCAGCGGGTGCCAAGTAGACTACCGGTAACATCGAAGTGTTGAAGTGCCTGTACGAAAACGCCAATATGTCAGTTCGCCTCCAGGACCGGAGCTCGAAACCGATT
>JALPQI010004610.1:0-81379 GCA_025490895.1 Thaumatotibia leucotreta
CATCATATATATCGCAGCGTCCGGAGCGTTGAAAATATCTGAACATGCCTTTATTGACATAACGATAAGTGAACAAAAAATGACGTTCCCTGCCACTTTTCGACTTTATTCCGTGGTAATATGAAGTCAAAAAGTGGTAGACCACATTTTTGTCGAGTGGTCTTTAAGTACCTATTAAACCGGTATACACACTTGTAGCCAAACTCATGTCCATAGCGTGTAACTGTGTAGTTATTACGCCGATATAGGTATGTGACCGTCACCTGATAATTGTCAGGTATGCAGCGCTTATAAATAATCGAGTTGGTCATATTACACAGACATAGTAAAATTAAATACTGACTCTTAATATTTAATTTATACGTATATAGAACATTCAGGTATTATCAAGGTCTGGCGACTTCCTTGTCAAACGCAAGGCATCATCAGAATGCCACCAAATGATGCAAGGGCCTGTAGCTTTAGATTGATAGATAAAATTTAAGTAATCTCATTTTTAGCTTCAGTATTTGCATCTAAAGAAATACTTTCTTTGTTACCATATATGTTAATAAAAGAACAAATATTTTAATTCACAAAAAATATATTACGAACACGAACAGCATATACAGTCCAGCCAAAAGCTCAAAATTTTCCCTCCGATGTCTATATAAAGCGACTATGACCATGTACAGTGGCATTCAGAATTGCATGGACGATTTATGAATGAATTCATTCATGAACCGTCCATGCAATTTTGAACCTGACTGTAGGTACATTAAAAACATTCTAGCGAATTATTTTTGTGAAAATCTTTGTAGGCGTGTAACCTATGCTTACGAAAAAAGGGTATTAGATTAATGAATGTATGAATATTTACGTTTCTTTTTAAATATATTTATTTTCAAAACTACAATTTATGTACATAGATTAAATCTAACTAATCTACTTAACCTCACCTATATCTAAGATTGGCCCTTGTGGCATTGTACCGAGGATGCTGGCGGCATTTCCTCGCTGTATCGCAATACTGATGCGTTGTGCGAGGAAGTCGCCAGCTCTTCGGTCTTTAGAACCAGACGTTTCGCGATCTCAGCAAACAATTTGCGTTTCTTTTGTTTTTATGGCTCCGTGTCGAAAAGGTAAAAGAGAAACCCTTCTGCAACACCTGTCCGCAAGTACCTATATCTAAGTATCTCAGCTCTCAATGGCTAGCAAATTAGTTATGATATCGATTTAGAATTTAAAACAGAGAAATTATAAAAAAAAACATGACTACAAACGTAATAGTTTACATGTTACTTTGCATCATTTTTCAATAATTATAGCTTACTGGCAAGATGAGTAAAGTTTTAGAATAAAATCTCATTATTTAGGTAGTACAAAGTATTCTGAATTCCTAAAACGATCTTAAATCAGAACTTCAGAACTGAAATAAACGTTATGTTTCGAACGATTATTGTTTTACGAGTAGATACCGATTCGCAGGACTTATAATACAATTGCAGTTTGCGTGCCACAAACCGATTTGTTAAATTAATACTAACAATGCGACTTCCTTTGGTCGATGGAAATGGATCTACCTACCCGTCCCATCGCCCCTCGTACCTACGGAAAAAGAATATACCATCATACACATTTAATCAATCCAAACGGTACGATCAGTAAATAATCAGAAACTGGAATACCTAGCAAAACATGTTGTTAGGGAGATATTAACGCGCAGAGTGATTTTCGAAATGTAAGCGTTTATCTAACTATTTCGTAGGCTCATCATTTATTTTTATAGATTTTGAGTGAATTTTAACTTAGATTTCACTCAAAGTCAATAATAGATCCCCAATATAATTTAAAACTGTTTTTTTTATTTATTGATGCTTTAGAGAGTTCATATCTCAATATCGCTACACCGGTTCATATGAGAGTTTATTAAAATTGAAAGCCGCAATATTGGCTAAAAAGGCCAGTAGTCGTACCATGAGTTAGAAAGTAAAGGATACGTTAGGTTTTACTCGATACATAATACATTCTATCGCATTATTCGCATATTGGAGCGACCGCGATGGCCTGCTGTACAAAGGAAAAATCATGTAATTCATGTTCTGAAAACCGAAAGAAAATCATCATACAATGTATTTAGGTATATATTTATAGGAAATGATAATGTAACTGTTAATTACTCTTAGATGTTTTTTTTGTTGACATTACCATACCTGCTTTGTATTTAATTACTGGATTAAATAAGTGAAATATAAATAAATCCAGGTACCCATCATTATGCGAGATCGATTATGAAATGTACATTTGTACAAGGTGCAGAACATTCTCAATGATGTTATAATGAGAAAATTCTCATGCAAGTTGCCACTGAGAACATTCTCTTTGAGATAACAGTTGACGATCGCTTCATTTGTCGATTTATTTATATACCTATTTACACTAGAGTCTGTACCAACTCGTCAAAAGCCATATAACCAACTTTTCATGAGAATGTTTCCAGTTTTGGAAAGGAACTTCTTTTCGGTGAATTGCAAAGATTTATCATAAGTCTCATTTATCATCATGTGGACTTCTAGTTATAAATATAAAGGTATTTAACATGAATTATGTAGGGGGGTATGGCTACATAATTCACGTCATTCATCATTCTCATCAAATCTACAAACAAACATAACTGAATAGGTGCCTAATCTGTCTAAATAGTGTCTACCTAATATCGTATCTTTATCCACTTTAATCATTTACTATCAGATATATCAAAACATAAGTATTTAAATTTCCTGATGCCTATTTGGGATTTATGATTTAGGAGAATTTATTATATGGCAACGAATTGTCTCAATCATTGGTTTTGATTTTATCGAGGAATACGGAAATTGATTGGGCTGCCTAATCGAAGATAGGACTGCGTGATAAGAACTATTTACTATTATTGATCGGATTATTGCTTCAATGAGCTGTCGGTCACTTTATTATTATTACATGTACCTAGTCGTCATCGAGAATATTCGTACTGGGTATACCTACACGAGTATGACAAAGTTTACACTTGACGATTTGACCGTCGAGTCGTGTACACATCAAATATCTCAATCATTATACACACAATTTTATTAAGTAGGTACCTATGTGGAAAATGCTCACAAATGTAACCGACCGTCCAAGTGAATCGTGAAGCGTCCAAAAAATAATATCACAGCCTAATTCAAGTAGGAACAAGCCGAATACCTACGATAAGAATTCTTATTTGTGCGATATAAAACATGTATTAATTATAATAAAAAAAAAGGTAGGAATGCGATTATCTATGTGATTTGATATTGACATAGGTCAAGTTACCCACCTGGTTGCTAATTTAAAACTACTTTGCCTTGACTTTATTAGATTCTAGATACTGAATATTTATGTGCAATTTATTCAAGTAGGTACCTACGAGTATAAGATACGTGATTGATCTTAAGAAATGCGTTGTATGTAGGGCACAGTTCCTTGAGCCAATAAAACAGTTTTTCTACGAATTATGGAAACAGCTAACCTTGTTCAAGTCTCGATTGTAATTTGTTTGTTAGCTCTGAGTTAATAACACCTGACGACCACATTCGTCACGCGATGCTCATTTACGAAGTCAATGAAAACGTTTATCTCCAACCTTTTTATTCGTTTATGCTCATTATCATCTTACCGCACGTCATGTGGAAAGATGCTAATTGCTACACACAAAGTTAAGTTGTTATTTACGTTGCTCGAATTATTCGTTGCTGTAATTGTAATACGCCAACCGTTGCTAAGGCACTGGTCTCTCTCAAAGTTAGCGATTGATAGCCATAAAAACTAGGGATGTAACGGAGTTCTGCTTCCACTTCTGTTTCTGCGGAACTTCCGTTTTGTTTTACACATCCGCTTCTGTTCTATTTTTAAAACAGAAGTCAAAGCGGGTGTCGGAGCCTAGCAAGACGGCGGGACATGAGCGGCGTACATCCAAAACCAACAGGTTTATACCTGTTATTCACTCATTTCTTCGCTTGGCATCTCTACCTACCCTTAACATCTCGTCTACTTAGCTCTCACTCGAGTTCCGCTTCTGGTTCTGCTTCCGTTTTCGATTCCGCTTCCGATTCTGCTTCCGTTAAACTAAATTCAAAACTTCTGCTTCTGCTTCCATTAAAACATATCCGTTACATCCCTGAAAAAACGAACAAAAGATAATCGCTTTCGTGTAAAGAGACACGGCGACATTTGTTGCTAACTCGCTCAGCTCCTATTTACTAGCACAGCGGTGAACTACAAGTGTCTCTTCTCTTTAAACGTGACCAATTATCTTTTGTTCGTTTTAAAGCCGAGTTATCAACTCGCTTTTGGTGGGACCAGTGCCTTGGTCATGAATCCTCAATCCTCACGCAGCCGCACTATTTTACGTCATCGCATCGTCTCCCCGCCCAACCATATGCGAAGGGTTCTAAAACGATTACTCATAAGGCCTTTACCTAACCACATTTGTGATTTATGCCACGCTAATTAATTCCTACACAAAGTCAATCTGAATCTAAAGAACCCAATATCAAATAACTAAGCAGGTCCTTTAATAAGCATAATTAAACAAGAAACCTAATCTTTTTGTTTTCATCGTATAGCTTACATATTTTTATAGTAGAAAAAATATACAGTGTGTAAATCTAATACGGGCGATCAATTAAACCAGGCATGGGATCCATTAGTGTAATCATAAATTACAAGTTTTTTTAAAGTTACTCTTAATTATGACATTTGTTTTTGTCATCTGCTTTTAAATTAACTGTCAACGAGTGTTTAACTCGCGTATGTTGCTCTACATTGTGCGCCGAATTATTTTGTATGGAAAATATTATTGCTCTATTTAAGTAAAAGTTATTTGATTGTACTTATTATCAAAAGCATCGCCCGTATTAGACTTACACCCTGTATACACATATGTATATTGTATACATTTCACAGTCTCACAAGAAAATAGTAAATATAAATTATAAAACGGCCAGTGTCGTCCCTTTTAAGTAATACGTAGATAACCTTGTAAGGAACTTAAAAGCCCGCGTGACGATACCAAATAAATAAATAATGTTAAATATTGAGTAGGTATTTAATGAAATAAAGGGTTTGAATAAGAATCTACATCCCATTGCTCAGTTTCAATAACAGCCTGGATGATGGTAACACATTGTATATATTTGGCAATCTAAATTGGTTTCTCTAAAGATTAAATATTTATGATTATGTATTTATGCTACGAGTGTTGTTGGCAAATGTTCTGAAGGTCACATTTAGTCCCAAAGTACCTATAGCTAGATTATCCAAAATGCAGAACAAGTGTAATGCAGCTCATACTGATTGTATATATAGGTAATAATTTGCATTTACAATATAAAAGCATTATTTAAGACTGACGTGGGAAGCCAGAGCGTGTATTATTAGAAGAGCGTAGCGAAACGCCGTGACCATCGCTTTATAATATTAGTAATATTAGTATGTCATGGACGAGGCCCAGAATTAGCGGACTCCTTTTACGTTTAACAAGCGAACCACAAAACACCCAAGTTCATTAATATGTTCCTTGCTGTGATATTAATGTAATTAAAATGTATAGGTATTTTGCTAGAGACTTGGTTACAAAGATGTTTTAGGTAGGTTTCCAAAAATACAAAGGCTAAAACATGACTTGCCAAGACTTATCTGCATTTGTTTTTAAAAACTAGTCCAGGAATGATGTTGTCTCAAGTTAATTTTGAAATTACATAATTAATACAGTACTTTACTTACGTTATTATTTATATACCTACTTTTTTTTCGCGATTGAATAAAATACGCTTGATAAGAAATGGAATCGAAACTTCGACTTAATAAATAATATATGCCACACCTTATTAATTGATATTTAAATTGTACTGTACCACTCTACTAAACTCTACTACTAACTATACGAGAACTTATACAGATGTAGTGCATAATCTTTTGCCATCGTATTTTCATGGAAACGTCCAAATTTATCTTTCTGGCTTTATTAACTTCAGTGCAATGGACATCGAAGCTTATTTTGACAAATTATTTCCGCAAAAATACAATGGCAAAAGATTATGCACTACACCACGCTATCGCTAGTGCGTGAAGTGGTTCATTTTACGTCAGGTCAAAATCTTCGAAGGGCTATATTGTATACTGGAAAACGTGCGAAAACAAAATTTGTTCGAACTTCATTCTTTTCGCACTTGTATCTATCGTAATGTACTATTTTAAAACCTGAATCGCATTGTGGCGTACCTAATTGTTTTCCTTTATTAAATCAATAGCCCCATTCCTTTGCTCTTCAAAATGCCATAGACGCCGTCTTTTGTCTGCATAAATGGCGCAGGCTTTGTCGCGGCACGTGTAGACTTCCCCTAGCTCCCGTGCCGATATTGTGGCCATAGAAAATAGCTACACGGACCCATCACGTTAACCTAGTTTGTTAGTTTATAACGTGATAAGATTGGCAGTGCAGTAAGTACTGTGTATGTATGGGAATCTGTTAATGTACGCCCTGAAATGAGTTCATGATTTGGTCAGAAGCAAGATGTGGTTATTAAATGAGCAAAATGCAGCCAAATTCTTATTTGGTTCCTCTATATAGATATGGGTATTTGAGGTCTATTAAGTATTCCAACATGATGATTCCTACTTAAATACTCAAAAGCGAGGGAAACATCACCTATGTTCTATGTTCCCTAAGAATATTTCCTTCTACTCGTAAGTAGTTATATATTATTTGCCTTTTTCTCAGACGGGTATACTAGACCTACCTACTCCTTGGTTAGCCTCGCTTGATGCTATAGTCTAAAACCGTAGTAGTGATAGATATGTACTCATATACTTATATACATAAAAAACAGCAGTTTTTTTAGGTATCTTTGTCAAACTGCAGGGCAGCTGAAATAGGTATTTCAATTTTCAAACGTCACCTATGTAAAACCTAACCATCCCTACAAACGGTATACTTTAAAGAACTGTCTTCTTTCCAGCCGACGGCATGACCTACTCGTTCGGTATCTTCTACGACGAGTTCCTGGACTACTTCAACGAAGGCTACGCGAAGACCGCGTGGATCGTCTCCATTCTCGTCGGGGTCACACTCAGCTCAGGTATACTTAAGTCAAAGTCAAACTATTCTTTATTGAAGTAAGCTTATTAATAAGCATTTTCGAATCGTCTGACATTATCAAGAGAGAGAAAAAAAATCTACTCTCGGCACAATCAAAGGCTCAGGCATACTAAGCTTAGGGCTGATTTTTAAACCCTCAGTGAAAAGTATCAGTTAAAATTATTACCATCCTTATCTCAGCTCAGGTCATCAGTCAAAAAAGATAACGCTAACATTTATTTGACAGATACGAGTACTGTTAACTCGAGATTGAAAAATCAGTAAGGTATTATACGGTAGGGTAAAATGAAACGGTATTTTAATGGGGTAAGACAGAAAGTCGTCCTTCTGGCACAGCGTTTACTGGTAGCTTTTTATCTTACCCCATTAAAAAAATCCGTTTCATCCTACCCCACCTTATTAAATTAAAGTACCTTATTTAGTCTGTTCGTTCTAAATTGTCTTAACTCGTAAAAAACTTAAAGTCAACCTTTTCTGCTGAAAGTAAACAGCTATTTCTGTGTAAAAATAAAGTAATGATTATTTAAACTATTAAGTTTCTTCCAATCATTCTTGAAATAGAAAATTTTCATTATACGGTTTCTGGAAAACTTAGGTTGAATGTTTATTTATAAAATTATAATTGGGTGTTTTCGTAGAGTCTTGATTTTATTCTTACTATACGAATCTATCCCAAACATTTTGTTTAGCTAACAAGAATAGGTATATCATCTAACGAATTAGGTATCATAAATACTTACCTGTTTCAAAAAGAACGTAATTAATTCTGCTGTGAAAAAAATTGTGTGCAAAGGTGACCCATTTCTCTTGAGTTTCAAATTTTTGTTATCAACAAAATTTATTTCATTTTGTAATTGATACTTTTTCTACAAATCACAGAGATAAAGAGTACACCACTTTAGCAGATGATTCTTTCAACACAATACATTTCCATCAATTCATTCATCTCCCAATTCATCTCCCTTTTTAACTAAATAAATAAGTATGAAGCTACAGCCTAAATATATAAGGCCAGCCGTACTCCTGTAAGTTCTTACGTAAGTTATAGGGACGGGACTATACTAAGGAATGAGATAGTGATATTCATCTCTCATTCCTTAGTATAGCTCCGTCCTTACAGGTGTTCGAGCGCTCTAACAACTACGAGTAGAAAAAAAATGTACAAACATTTTGTTTTCAACTCTTACAACCATCCCTTACGTGTATGTGGTTGTGGGTAGGAAGTAAATTTCATATCTTGGAATTCTTACCGCAACAAGTCATATAGTACGTTATCAAACAGAGGCTGTGAACCACGAAACGGTGGGAAATTCTGTAGGAACTTGGTTTCGCAATTCGCGGCGTGTGTGCGGCGCAGAGTTTATAACGTTTGCATAAATCTACACTACTATAAGATCAAATATTTCTTATAGCATTCAATAGATATTGTTGACTTACCTAATATCTGCTGTAAGTAGTTAGTACCTATAGTATTTTAAAAAAGTGTTCGCCCTGTAAGGATTTGCTCGAAACACCAGGGTCGCGTTTTATGCCAGACTAAATTAATGGCAGAATTATTTCACACGAATTTCATGTGAATGTGAAGGAAAATTGTAGGTAAATATCAGCAATTGACCTTATTTTAAATTAACCGTTTCATATGTGTTTCTAACCACAAGTATCCACGATTCAAGTTCAGGTTCAAGTTCAATTTGTACACATGTTAAGTTTTAGTCAAGTAGTTTTAAATGGCGCGCATAACAATATTATGTATAATTAATCAATAGGTACTTAAATCTTGTGTAGTATATTTAAATATACTTAAGAACTTCATAAATAAACACAATTCATTTTACATATTTAGCAAAATACCGTGGTAGATATACAAATAGAATCGCAGCCCAATTTTGTTATAGTATGTCCTCGAATTGATTCACGTGCCTGTTAGACTATGCCGGCAATATCTGCACTGCCAGTGATGCTTCTTCACTCACGCTAAGCCTGAATACTAAGAAATTATTAATTCTCTAATGTACACTTCAGGACCAATTTCAAGTTCGTTCGTGAACCGCTGGGGCTGCCGCCTGGTGACGGTAGGCGGAGCCCTACTAGCCGCGGCCTGCGTCACCATATCGGCCTTCGCGGGCAATGTACTCACGCTCATCTTCACCATCGGAGTGGGCACCGGCTTCGGCTGTGGGCTCATCTACCTTCCTGCCATCGTCAGCGTCACCGTCTGGTTCGAGCGGTATAGGAGTTTAGCTACAGGTAAATTTTTAGGCTTGTGCAAAGTGATACCACTTTTGGTGTAAATGGTGTAATGATGTTACCTACTCAAGAAATTACTAAATGTAAACCGCGTATTTAATACTGTCTTTTGAAAATCTCTCTCATACTTCTTAAAACTAGCTCTATTGCTCAAGCTGCTTAAAATACGAATAATAATAACACGTTTCGGTAATAATAATAATAATATACGCGTAATGAGTACCTACCTTTATAATACTGTCATGTAAAAATATTCAAGAGAATATATAAAATAGGTACAATTAAAATAATGTTTAGTCATCAATGTTGACCTTATTATTTTTTTATATTGCAGGCATTGCGGTTTGTGGTTCGGGACTTGGAACGTTTATTTTCCCGCCATTGACAAAGGGTCTAATATCCAGCTATGGTTGGCGAGGTGCCATGGCCATTATAGGTGCCCTTATTTTAAACTGCGTGCCATTGGGACTCATGTTCCGACCAGTACCCGAAGTGCCAAGAACACCGGTCAGTGAACCTATGCTGCCAAAACAAAATAAATCTCCTTTAAAAAGATCGCAAAGTACTGAGCACGTAGCCCGAGCAAACGGGCATGCCGAAGATGGAGATGTGGCCAGACTAACTCTCTCGCAGCCTGCTCTGAACAAAGCTCACGGACATAAACAGCAGCCTCATTCTAGACATGGCAGTGGCATAATGCATCGACCAGATGTCTTATATCAAGGAAGCATGACGAGCCTCACAAAATTCCGAGCATCATCTCCAGAAAGAATTCAAATAACGACGAGAGATGAAATTGATGAAGAAAACTGTGGATGGATGCCATGTTCCCCAGAGTCCAAGTCGGCATTATTGGAAATGCTCGATCTGTCTCTGTTATTGGACCCCATATTTGTATTATTTTCATTATCAAACTTTTTGACTAGTATAGGATTTTATATACCCTATGTCTATACTGTAAATATGAGCAAGAACTTGGGCATTGCGCACCCGGAATATTTGATTTCTATCATTGGAGCTTCGAACTTGATCGGGAGGATAGTTCTCGGCTTTATTAGCGACAAACCTTGGGTGAATAGATTACTCGCGTACAATTTGTGCCTCACAATAGCTGGCGTTAGTAAGTATAGTTGTATTTCATTATTTTCTTTACGTGTTGGTATGATTGTTCTCTAAAAGTTCTTGCATTTACAATATTTATATCACTTTGCAGGTACGGCTCTAGCAGCAGTGTGCACAGAATTTTGGGGACTAGCCATGTATGCTACAACATTCGGTTTCACGATCGGAGCATACGTGGGGTTAACGTCGGTAGTATTGGTGGATCTTCTCGGGTTGGAGAAACTAACAAATGCCTTTGGACTCCTGTTGCTGTTCCAAGGCATCGCGTCACTTATCGGGCCGCCTCTTGCAGGTGAGTCGCCAATTATGTCGCAAAGATTATTATACATATCACATCACACGCACACATCATCAGCCTATGATAGTCCTCTGCTGGACGTAGGCCTCTCCTATTAACTATGCGTAAAGCAGCTTAAAGAGGTAAATGCCCATAATCGCCACGCTGGGCAAGCGGATTGGCGATCGCAGTAATGTCTCCACTGTGATGTGGTGAATGCCGTGTGGTGACGGCAGTAAGAATACATTGGTCACCACCCCGACTCCTCCCGCGGGTGTCGTAAGAATCGACTAAGGGATTGAAGTGTCACTTACCATTCTTTGATAAAATTGATGATTATACGTATAAGTTATTTATTGAAATGTTTTAAATGAACGCATCGCTCATCGTTATCTTGCTACCTACTTTAAGTAGGGGGTTCCTATTCCTACCTAAGTTTGAAACTCGTATTACAGGATGGTTGCTTCGCGTGACTGGGTCGTTCGCACCCGCGTTCTACTCCGCCGGTGCCGCCATCTCGCTGAGCGGCGTGATCTTGTTCATGATCCCGCTGCTGGAGCGACGCGCCGGTGCGCGCGCGCAGGACCTGCCGCTCGAGCACATGTAGCGGCACGGCGGCGGGGGGACGTTCCCCGCCATCGTCCTACACTCCCCCTCCACTCCCTCCTCCACCACCTCTACCGATGACTCCTTCGCCAACAGGGTATATTCTACTACAATAATAGAGGAAAATGATACTTTTTATATCGACGAAATTAGCTAAGAACTTGTAAATATTGCTTATCTTAACGATGGATGAATGTGATAAAAGTTTTGATGACTGAAACGTCAAACTCATTCCAAAGATAGAATAGTGTATGAGGAAAGATAAATAATGTGAATACTTAGTGTTTAACGAAAAGGTGCAATAATGATACTTTGTTTTAATCTTACTCGGTTGGTGTTAATAAAACAAAAAAGCCGATGAGTTTATATATTTCAGTTTTTCGATGAACTATAACAAATTTATGAGTTGTAATATAAATACTAGGTATCTTAAAATATCGTGACGTATGACGTACAGTTGCTTAAATACTACATAATTATATATTAATAAGTTTAAGTAGGTACAATAATGTGAAGTGTTGAAAATGAATGCGCTGTTAGCTTCAAAACATGGCCTTAATGTGGACCAATCGAGGTTAGATTGTATGGTGAGGTCCAACATGTATACTCCCTACCACTATCTGGCAATCTATCTACGATGCCTATTGTGATTACTCAAGTCTGGTACATAGTAACATCCTTTATCCGGTCGTTAGATAAATATCTACTGCACTTTATGTTTCATGTGATCTTCCAAGTTGTGTTCAGGGTCCCAATTTGGCTTAAGAAAGTGACAGAAAATTAATAACCATTAATCATCAATATGAAAACAAAAAAATATTACGCGGCACAAAAAAAATGTTAAATGATGTCTCGATATGATATTGTTTTCGGTAAAACCAAAATGATACCTTCATGAAGAAGCCACATGGGACATATATCTAATTTTAAAATTTATGTAAAATTTTGCACCTTTTTACACTTTGTGACATTGTAGGCTTGTTGCTTTCTGTCACTTTTTAGAGTCTGATTACCCCCTTTGTAGATTAAGATGTTATTTTGAATGTAACAATTTTATTTCGTTTGTTTTGCTAATTGTAATAGTTAAAATATTGAACTTGTTGAATGTAAATACCTACTGTATTTGACTGAAAGACTTAGATTAGCATTATATCGTTTACAATGAACTGTTCTGATATTCTTCGTACAAATATTGTGTCTCTATGTATATTGTTAAATGTCTTGATAACGTATGGAATGCGATCAACTTGTACATTTCATATGTACACTTATCATATTAATAATATATATATCTACTGGAATTGACAGCTGTTTTGTGCATTTTATTCCATTTTCTGGGAGTCCGAGGTGAGTTCTGAGAGGTGTTGGAATCGAAAATTCAGTGCAGCTTTTCGTATGTTTGGATTCAGTAGAAACAAGGTGACTGTGGAACACGCCAGTGAACTCTGAAATCGAAAGAATATCCTTGTACCTATAATGGTTTGTTTCATAAACAAGTAGGTATCGATCATTACAACCATAAATCGGACTACTCATAAAAACATCACTACTCTTATACGTAGTAGGTATAATATATAAAATCAAAAGAATTTTCTTAATCTTTGTTTCCAATTGTGTTCAAAAGTCCCAAAACCTCACAGGTAACCGGTTTGGGACGCCGACAAGCCAAAAATATTTTAAAATTGTAAGGGTATTGTATTAACTTTTCATTTTAACGATGGTTAGTCCTATCTTCAATATCAACATAGCAATGTAATGAAGTACCTACCATGACTTTGAATTTCTCAATGAATGCTTGACTATGCTATGACGCTATGACAAAATTATAACGCGTAATGAAGGCCGCAAAAAAATAAATATGTGACACACTCTTGTCAGTAAAAATAAGACCGTCAAATATATATGTAGCCTTCATATGACAAGGTACTATTGCCGGTGACTGTAGATACATGCCCATTCTATATTTACGACTGAGTTCAGGAGCAAACACCTTTTCGATTTATTTGAAAAGAAATCTAATTATTCGTGATTTCACTATGAAACATCTTCTATCTATAGGTATAATCATTTAAAAGAGCTTTTGCCCTTTTAGGTTCTCTAAATTACCGTAAAATAAAATAAAAACCTTAATTTCAGTCAGATTTGTAACGACAATTGAGTCGATTAACTTCAAACTCAGAAAAATCCACTCTAACCACTTAAGAGATTATTGAAAAAAAGTGATAATTCGGTGATTTTAAATGCAGATTATTTCTATGATGGCTAAATCAATAAAAAATCGATACTGTCCGACAAACTCAGCTTAAAAACCATCTAAACTAGTGTATTCTTTTCAAAAACTATGAATTTTGATTGGATTTACCTTCATTTGATATAATCGTTTGCAATTCGTCTATCTTTGAAAAAACTCGGTGAGGATTTATATGATTTTGATTTAACATACCTGGAAAACTTCTCAAAAACTACACGAAATTATACTAAACTCGTGAAATAGAAACAAAGCCATTTTCTTAAGCTTTTATTATATATAAAAATCTTACAATATGTCAGAAATGGACTTACCCGAGTTTGAAGTTAACCGACTCAATTAGGAACTAATAAAGCATATAATATCAATAAAACTCTATTTCGGTGTTAATTTTATAAATTATAAGCGAAATTCCTAAAGAAATCGTACCTAATTAACTGTCGTTACTGACCTGACTGCAATAAAGGTTTCTTAATGTCACGCTATTTGGGCCCTGAAAGTGAAAATGTCCAAAAAAATAAATTTGAACATCATAAAGGTATAAGTAAAACTCACCCAATGCAGAAGCAGCGCCATTTTGACTAGTGACGAAGAAGGTAACCAGAACCCGCCAGAACCATAGAGATGCTGCGACAGAATTACCGAGAACTGGATCAGAGCTATGGGCGCCCAGCAGGCGAGGTTGACCGCAGTCAGAGCCGTTACTTCCTGAAATGTGATAAGTATGTGCCTAAGTCTTAAGTGACGAGACGCCTTTTCCTTGACTAAACCGAAGGCCGAGTGTACCGAGTCAAGGGCATTAATATATATACACTTCTCCATACTGATCCCTTACAAATGTGTCTATATATTAATGCACTCGACTGTAGATAATAATAAAAAACGTCCCGATCGCGTTTACGTTTTCATCGTCATTTGTATGAAATTGACGATGAAAACGTAAACGCGATCGAGACGTAAAAGTATTACCTACACTCGGCCTTCTGGATAAAGTAGATATTAGAGGGGCGAGGGATCGCCGAATGGGAATCGTCCTATGATCAATATCAAATTAGAGATACCTAGGTACGTATTAAACAATCTAAATTGAAAACTCAGGCTCAAGCGAGTTAGGCTAGTGCATTGCCGAATCAAGAAATATTATACAGTTGCAATTAATAAACTAATAGATCCTAAAATAAACTTGACTGACCATGTATTATGCTTAGGTGTGTAGTGTGTGTGAGTGTTGTTTGCTGAAATCGCGAAACTTCTAGTTGACTTAACTAAAGACCAAAGAGCTTACAGTTTCCTCGGTTTCCTCGCACAACGCTTTGATTGCAACGCAGTGAGGAAACGCCGCCAGCATCGGTACAATGCCCCAAGGGCCAATCTTAGATATATGTAGGTTAGATTCGTTAGATTTAATGTATGTATAGAAATAAATTGTTACAGTTACAGTTTTCAAAATAAATAAAGTATTAAAAATGTGTGTAGATGTATTTAGGGTCTAAAATGTTCTATGTACGAAATTATATTTCACCGTATTCCGAGTGGTGCGATTCAAATGCCTATTTACCGGCATTACTTTTCAGCAAGGATGCCGGCGAAACACATATTTTAAATCACTTACATTATTTTATTGTTTTTATTATCAATATTTTTCGCATTTTAGATATACTCTTATTATATATCTCGGCAAGAAACTCAAGAAAACACACAAGTATCAATTATGAACCAAGAAAAACTTACTTGAGTAATATTTTTCTGCGTGCGGTTGTAGGCCACGTCAACGAATTTAGCCTCAAGCTGTTTGGCCCACCTCAGCATAAAGATCCTGTAAAGCAAATTAAAGTAGTATTTTTATACGAGCGGTTATTAAAGGTGGCATTTACTGTTTAGGTAAGATAGGCATAATAATTAGTTGCGATACGCTGTCTTCTTATATAATAGATAAGTATTACAAAATATTTAGACACCTAATTAAGGATCAGACAATCATTTCTGACGGCGCAAATGGAATAAAAATTTATGTTTCGACACAAACAGGAAAACCCCCAGTAGCTAGAGTATGTAGCGTAGCAATATCTAAAAAGCCCGCTGACAACAGCCAGGGTAGAAAAACACGCTCGATAGTAAGGCTCAATTATAATTGATATACGCACATAAATCCCACAGGCTTGATACTTCTCAGGACAAAGAGCAAGGTGACGGAATATTTCCGCCACCCTTCTGGCAGGATCATGTCCATCGTGCAGCTGGAGCATGTAAAATCGTAGCCGTAGCCACCGACGAGCCCGCTCACGGCGGCTAGCGAGTAGGTGCCAGCGAAGACCAAGCTGAGCAGACGGAACATGTAATAATGCCGGTTTGGCATTCGCCATCCTGAACAAAAAACAAAATAAAAATGACTGCAGACCACAATACAATCATAGCTACATTTAGCACTTGACAGGCCTATCAAAGATTCATATTTACCATTACTGATGTATTTGCCCACGACGTATCTTTCTATACAAACGTGCGTGAGACACTCCACCTCGTGAATCGCCATAAAAGTTTCAAAGAATCCAAATAGTCGACACAGGCTCATTTCTCGACTACTAAAAGTAGACAAAATTGATGCATGAGTATACATTTCGTTCCATGTTAAATATTAGGTAGGTAATCAAGATCCTAAATTTAAAATTACTTACTAAATATCATTCTTGTCTATCACGTGGGCCATCAAAAATGGCGTAGCCCTCCGGAGCCAAGCAGAAAGCATAAAAAATCCGATATTTTGGTAACTGCGATTTGTTTCAAAATTTGGATGGATATAAGCTAATAAGATACCAATAAACATTAGTGTAGAAAATCCTCCTGTTAAAAAATAACTTTTATTAGAGGCAGAAGACGTGAAGAAAGAAAAAAACAAATAATCGTAATAATGTAAACACAATATTATTAAGCATAATATGAAATCCAATCGTATACATACGTAGGTTTAATTATGTCATACTATATGCGTTACATCTTACCTATATAATGGAGCTGATCAATTATATGACCTCTTTCTAGTTCGTCAAACAGTGGCCAAGGGCACGAATGGTTCGTCATTCTAAATTACACTGTCAGAAACAGATTTAATAAATTACTTTCTGACGACCGGGAAAAGCGGAGGGGGCCGCGAGAGTCCTGCAGTGCGACTGCGTAGTGCGTACCTATCGCCGGGAGTGCAGCAGATACCGAGGCTTGAAGGCCTCAGGTGTACGTGTGTATACATCGGTCGTTTATATCCTGCGGTGGGACAGGCAGCTCGGGTTACAAACCACCTGGACACTGAAAAGCCGCCTCGCTCCGCTACTCGACATTGTTCTAACATAATAGTCCACTTCTTGTGATTACAATGATAGAAAACGAGCTTGTATCTAGCTCTTTGAAAGCATAAAAAGTCACTTCAAAAAGTTGAGATATGATGTCCCAACCATCTTGCCATTTTTTGAATACTTATAATTTAATCCAGGCGGTTCTAGGCCATAATAACATAACTTTTACTTAGAATTAGGTAACATTATCGGCACAGAAGATTAATATGTAAAATGAACATAAATAGTAATTTTAGTAGGTACAGGTACAAAAATTTTTTTAGAAAGTTGATACCAACATCCTAAAAAAAAATATTTTAAATTAATTTCAATAAAAAACACCCCAAGATTGTTTACACTTCCATCGTTCTGAACTGAACGTACGTAGACGTTGAAATATAGGGTTGTAATTTAAAATGTATAAATATTCATGTGCTTGTAGAATCCTAATAACTTTCAATCACTTTATCATAGGAACAAAAATTTCGACTAAAATGGGACTAGACGATAAGTAAAACGAAAACATCTTTCCCGATTCATTACAATTACTTAAGCATCTCCTTTTTGGATTAGGAAACTTTTTGTACAGTAGGTAGAAAGACTATGTACGTGTTATTAATATAAACAAGCGCAATATACATAGGTATTTACGAATTGAATCCAAATAGGTAGTTTAATCCAACGAAAGAATTGTTTGAAGGTATATACTATTATAAAAACAAATAATAAAATATGAATAACTATATTAATAACCAGCATAATATAGGTACGTACTTATAGACAATTTCAGTTACTGTTATAATACCTACTTAACTAGTGAACAATAAAAATTGCAGTAATGAGGACCTACCTACATAATATTTCAGTAAATTGTTTTCAGTTTATATTTTGTAGAACAACTCAAATTGTTTTTTTTTTCTTGAGTTGTGTTTTTACAGTACTAGTGCTAGTAACACTACTATGTTTATGATATGAATTTAAATATTAGATGTCATCTATGCAAAGAAAAAAAACCGAGTAGGTACCTATACCAACGCCTGAGGTGGGATCCGGCGTTGGTAACCTCGGTATTTTTTCTTTTGTATATGACATCTAATCGATATTTTCACTTTGTTAAAGTTGCGTATCACACCAATATAAATTAGGTAAGTACTCGTAGTTATGTTATGTATGTGCGATATACACTTGAAAGAGAAAATATAATCACTATAATTATTTCAATTACCACAATCTAACGGAACACTGAAATTGTCTGAAAATACCTTTACATCACTTTATGTTATTAAGGAAAGACACACACTTGTCTCAGAAATAATTCAAGAATTCTGGAATTAACTTGTTCCCGTAACATCTCGCAGTAGAGCCCGGTCATACGATTATGCAATTTTCGTATCAACGAGGTGGGTTTTCGTTTTCAGACAAGTGATTCATTCATGCCTTATTATGCTTAGCGCAATCTAGCATTACTATTGTTCAACCTGCGCTGTTTTAATATTTTCATCACACTTGCTGTCTAAGCGCGCCATTGTTTGCGCGCGTAGCGGGAGTAATAGAAAAGTGAAATTCCCTAGGGAGTAATAGAAATGTCAGTACGTCATTTAATAATATTATGTCTTAAAACTTATTTTTTGGTTGGCAAGTCTGATGAAAAACATTGTATGCATCACGGTCGGTAAGCGGAATACTAACTCGAGTCATAAAATCCCTCCGCCTACGGCGTCGGGCTTCTAACACTCTCGTTAGCAATTCCGTACTTACCTCCCTTGATGCACAATGTACTATTACAAAGAGAAACGATAAATTGAATATTGCTCTCACAAAATATACAACCATCTCAAGTGGGGTAAGCCTAGAGAAGCGCTTATCACAGTCCGGCGGCAGCAGGACTTATACCCTTGCTCCCCGTAGATAACCAAGTTTGATAACTGGCTATGTACAAGGAAAAAATATTCCGGTTTTATAACCGGGTTATGAATCGGGATTTTTTTTTCCTCGTAGAAAACCTTTGTTTTATTCAGTTTTCTAGGAGGAATTTCTTTTCTTGTTTGATAACCCGGTGATGAAACAGGAATTACTTTTCCTGGTAGAAAACTGTTATTTTATTTGGTTTTCTATGAGGAATAAACTTTTCTTCGTAGCTAACCTAGTTACTAAACGGGAATTATATTTTCCTAGTAGAAAACCGTCATTATAATGACGGTTAAACCTATAGGTTTTCTATGTGGTTTCGAAATTTTTATTTATTTGTGGAAAATTATGGTACTAAACTAGTATTTCAATACAATTTTTTTATTTTATTGTTTAAACCAAAAGTATTACAACTTCGTAAGTACATTTTAATAATTAAAAAAATAAGTATATAAGTATGTAAAAAACTAAAAGAACGGAGAAATTTTCTCAAGGCAATGCCCCACGGTAATTATGTTTTCTTGAAGTTGGGTTATTGCTTTATGTATACGGATATTTACCGCAACATCTATGGCTGCTCTCTTCTTAATTGTGAACCTTTTGTTCACTCTTGAATGTGAAATTCCGTAATATTTTGCGTCATTTTGTAGAACCGATAGTAAATGCGGAAGTGTAGGATTTTTTCGGCCTACAAAACGATTTAATCTGGAATTCCAGCCTTCTGCAAAGTTTGTCGTCCGGTGTTCTTGACCGTGACAGCACCAAATTTGTTGAAAGTTTGTGTCTTTTACCCAATTGTTCAACATATACTTGTTAAAGTTTTAGAAAAAACCCTACACTTCCGCATTTACTATTGGTTCTACAAAATGACGCAAAATATTACGGAATTTCACATTCAAGAGTGAACAAAAGGTTCACAATCAAGAAGAGAGCAGCCATAGATGTTGCGGTAAATATCCGTATACATAAAGCAATAACCCAACTTCAAGAAAACATAATTACCGTGGGGCATTGCCTTGAGAAAATTTCTCCGTTCTTTTAGTTTTTTACATACTTATATACTTATTTTTTTAATTATTAAAATGTACTTACGAAGTTGTAATACTTTTGGTTTAAACTATAAAATAAAAAAATTGTATTGAAATACTAGTTTAGTACCATAATTTTCCACAAATAAATAAAAATTTCGAAACCACATAGAAAATCTATAGGTTTAACCGTCATTATAATGACGGTTTTCTACTAGGAAAATATAATTCCCGTTTAATAACTAGGTTAGCTACGAAGAAAAGTTTATTCCTCATAGAAAACCAAATAAAATAACAGTTTTCTACCAGGAAAAGTAATTCCTGTTTCATCACCGGGTTATCAAACAAGAAAAGAAATTCCTCGTAGAAAACTGAATAAAACAAAGGTTTTCTACGAGGAAAAAAAAAATCCCGTTTCATAAGCCGGTTATAAAACCGGAATATTTTTTCCTTGTACATAGCCAGTTATCAAACTTGGTTATCTACGGGGAGCAAGGGGACTTATACGTAGTCGAGTTCTGTCGCAGTATTCCCCTCAAAATTGCGAAACAATAAATTGATAAGTAGATATCCACAGAGCTTTCCTCGAAAATTAGGAGTAATACCCGTGGGTCAGTTAGGCCTGGTAACGTTTGGCACGGTCCGGCCTCAGCAGTGCGTAGTGCCGGCGCATCCGCCCGAGCAAAGCCGCGCGCAGCCGCTCGTCCGCGAACAGGTAGCATAGGACAGGGATGCTGGTTGCCGCCTGATATAAAAAAAACACTACAGATTAGCTGTAGTTACCTAATTGATATATGTACAGGATGGAAAGGGACGACGTTCCTTCCAGAGCTTCCTCGAAAATTAGGAGTAATACCCGTGGGTCAGTTAGGCCTGGTAACGTTTGGCACGGTCCGGCCTCAGCAATGCGTAGTGCCGACGCATCCGCCCGAGCAAAGCCGCGCGCAGTCGCTCGTCCGCGAACAGGTAGCATAGGACAGGGATGCTGGTTGCCGCCTGATATAAAAAAAACACTACAGATTAGCTGTAGTTACCTAATTGATATATGTACAGGATGGAAAGGGACGACGTTCCTTCCCGCTGCCGACCGAGTCTACCAACCATTACGATGAACTTCCAGTATGGGACCAACATCAAAAGCGTACATGGAAAATTGACTTTTCCATACTATTGAACTCTAACTAATCACTCACTTTGTATGAGGTGTTGCATTTTTTTTTATATTTCTATGTTGGTACTATACTGAAGGTTTAAGTATCGTAATGGTTGGTAGAATCGGTCGGTAGCGGGAAAGAACGTCGTCCCTTTCCACTCTGTATGTAATAGTGATTGTGTATGCTGAAAAATTACACTCTATATAGGTAGGTAGGTACTTGCATGTAGAAAGCAAAATACTTGAGACATTAAGAGATTCGTGAGGACATGAGCAATTGGACACCATAGAACGAGCATTAACATAGGTACCTCGGAGGCAATAGGTGCTATCAATGCCAACGATGGTGGAACGTGACTTCGGTAGTTCAAGACCAAAGCGGGGAACCATTGATACCCGGCTATGACCGCACTGGGTATCCACAGCGCCAGAGTAGAAATAGTTAGGACGTGGACACTCTGTCAACAATGATTTCTAGCTTTGACACAGATGAGAAATTGGTTTGATCTATTTCATGAAATCATTTTTTAAATTATGAGCAGTGATCGGTTTTTTGGATTCTCCCGACGGGTCTCCTATAGTAGCTTGAAAAATAAACTTTAATGATATTGCCATATTTCTGTTTCATAAAGTATGCTCCTGTGTGTATAATACAATAGTGTTAAATAAAATTTTATAGTCACACCCGTAATTTTTTATACGCGAAATTCCGCTAGGGGGAATCCAAATAACCGGTCACTGATTATGAGACATGTCAATACAATTAAATTAAAAAACAATAACTACTTAAGAATAATACTAACTACAAACTAAATCTTAAAAAAATAAATTAGTAAACATAATATTAAAATATTAACATAAATAAAATTAAACCTAAAAAAATCATGAAATGTTACTCCTAAAACATAATAATTTTGTAAGTTTACCTTCGTTAATCTCTTTTGTTCTTTTTGTTGTTCGCTTCTATAATAAATAGTTTCTAGTCGAACAGCTTTGCCCGTATAGTAGAATCTGAAAATATGACCAGTTAATACTCAATCAATTATTAGAATTATTCTAGAACAGTTAAATAATTTCAAAATATTTTAACCATAAGAACGGTCGCTTTTATATATTTTTCAATCTAGTTAGTGTCACAACGATAATTATAGTAGTACCTATTACTCGATAAAGTGCAACTACTCGTAAGAGCACTGACTGCACTGTGTACCTATCTGGTTGGTATGAGAAGTTCTCGTAAGTCCAGAAAAATATGTACACAGTCCCAATGGCAAGAGACGAGTAGATACCTAATGTTCATAGATCAATAAACACGGAAATTGCAATAAAAGCACATACTTACATGGCAATGACTGGTATCACCCCGCAAAGTACGACGTATGGCACAACGTAGCCTATCTGCTTGGCACCAGAATTCCCTGAAGGCCAGAAGAATGTACACGCAGTCCCCGTGGGATCACAGGAGTACAACCCATATCCAAAGAGAGGCGGTGTTGCAAACACCGCAGCGTTTAGAAAACATGCACCCACGAGGATATAGTATAATCGTAGGTGCAGAATTCTCTCTGAAACAAATGAAAGACAATACCTATGAAGCACTTTGTTGCTTGTCGGTATGACAATGATTGGGGTGCCAGGGATGTTATATGGTTACGAAACCCAAAACATACAATTCTTGTAACATCGTTTCTTAATATGTAATATTAGTTCCAAGAAAAGTTTTTTTTTTTTTTTATAGTATTCATTACTCTAGGTACTTACCACGTCTGTAGAACTTTGCTAGGAGGTAACGCTCTATTACTATAACAAGTAGGGCAGTCATTTGAAAGACACCATAAAATTGACTTAAAAATGCGAAGAATTGACAGCACGCTGATCCGAATAGCCATCTGAAACAAGATGAAAATTTATTTCAGATATGACAATTTCCCTTGCAATAGGACACCTGCCAAAGTGAGTTAAAAAACGAGGTAGCGTTGTGTGAAGAGGCTAACAATATGCATGCAGACACTTATTTAATTTAATATGACTTCACCGTTTCGTTACCGCTGACGCCCCCGCAAATGGGAATCCGAGCAAATTCCTGCCGAGAGACGCCGAGCAAAGGTTTAGCACTAGAATATGGCTTCTGAAAGTGAGTAGGTGACTGTGGATGAAGGTGATGAACAGCCAGCCGTTTAGCAGCACCCCGAACACGCCTGTAGAAAAAAATATTCTGATTTTTTTATTCCTATTGAGACTAGGCCCTTGTTTGACACGCTTTTAGGTATAATATAAGTCATTTACCACAGGGGCATGCAGGCAGACGATGGTCAAAAAAAATCCGTAATCAAAATACAACCACACGGTTAGATCTCATTAGATGAAAATGGATGTTGAACGTTGAGTTTTATGGCAGGCAAGTAAGTGGATGATATTTACTTAAGTATACAGAGTGAAATCTTTTACAAGATACAAAGTTATATTTCTGGATCTACTCAGGAGACTTATATCGAATTCGGCAGAAAACAATGTGACTACTATAATCGAGTGCATTAATATGTGTATTTGAAAGAGATCAGTATGGATAATTATATACATACATATTAATGATAACTCGATTGTAACTAGCGACAGCTAGTTTCACAATTTGTATGGAGATGTAGATTTTGTGGTAACTTTTTCGAATATGGTCCCATAGTAAAAATTTGCTGTAACCATGAGTACCTAGAGATCCAGAAAATATGATTTTGTGGCATGTAAAAGATTTCACCCAGTATAGTAGTATATCTATTTACACAATTAATGTCTATATTTCTCGTATATACTCAAGAAAAGTAGATATTTGCATAAATACAGGTACCTAAACATCAAATTAGTGAGTTTGCCGTTATTTTTGTCGATATATTTCATCGTAGTCAGATCAGAACACCTATCCAATCTATGCAGATACGTTAAATGTGTGTAGTATTATCTTGGCGTACTTACCGAAAACAAAGAGACAACTCCCTAATAAAGTTTTATACGAACTATCAAAGTAATACCACGGACAGTCGTCTTCTTGATAATCGTACAAGTTTTGCATTTTTGGAATATGGCACTGGCACCAAGGTAAAGGTACAACGGTGTGTACAGGGCTAAGGGCCTGAGGACGTCCACATAGCGCGAGTAGTCACAAAGACTGGTCAGGTTGTCGAACCAGCGCCGGGGACAATGGGCCAGGATCGGGTGTCCGCTGCTGTTGTTTTGTGCGAGCCATCGAGAGCGTAAACACGTGCCCATAGAAGAAAATCTCGAAAATTCCTTACAATTCAAGCGCTTTCTACCTACTTGGAAAACGATGTCAAATTAGACGAAAATAAAAATCTAGGAAAGGCCAAAATGTAAATATTAGGTAGGTAGTAAATATCCATTATCACAAGTATCTAAGAAATCTAGAACTGCAAATTTTAAAAAATATAAATCAAACAAGAAACCTAATCAATCATGAAAAGTTATGCCCGTCGCATGTGTAGCAGAACTTTTTTGTAGACCGGTATTTATATTTTTGGCGTAACTGTTAACCAATCAGTTCCTCGTGGAGATTATTTTTGTATAAGAACTGACCTGAGCTGCGGTTTTACTTACTTTTGGTGTTTATAAATAGCCATCTACCGTTCTCGACTAGTACCACATACCTATATTTTCAGCTAGTTTTTTCCAGATGTCGCGGCCTAGTCTTTCACACTCGCACCGCAGCGCGCTCAGGTAACCGGCCGACCCGCGAGTTTATCGAACTAATAGGCCGGTACAGTACCTACTCAGTTCCGTCTACGTAATTGATTCATATTAAAATCTATTGTTATATTCCTCACTTGGCAAACTCTATGACAGGAGTCTTTCAGATATGTGTACACGCTTCACACAGTTGGTGATGTCAGCAGGGATGAATTGATAGAGGAAATTAATAATGCATTGGTGTTTTGGCAGTGATGTTAATGAGTCGATTGCTGGACACTTAATGTTATAAAGCTCGTGGATATTTATTCGCATTGAACGCGCAGTGTAGTGCTGACACCGAGCGAGGCGCGACACGGCAGGATGTTGTCGTTGGATCAATTGTCGCAAATGGTACAGGAACACTTAGGACTCTACAGTTCGGTTGATGGAGTTCTACATTCCAGCAAATGGAAAATCGGCGAATCGTCAGTTGGAGGTCGCGGTCTTATCGCTACGGAAGACATAACACCGGGGGAAGTACTCTTCGTGGATCACCCTCTCATCAGCGGGCCCCGTGCGGCATCCATTGAACAAGGCGGATGTACAGCGTGTTATAAAACCGACACGGAAAATGTGTTTAAATGTGAAAAGTGTGGATTGTTACTGTGTTCTGAACAATGTCAAAATGGTGATGTGCACTTTAATGATTGCAATATTATCTCACGTTGGGATAAAATAGTGCCCGTTGAAGATTTCAGCGATAAGACTGTATCACGTGCACTAACTGCCATACGTGCCTTAATGCTTAACGAGGATCAAAAACGATTTCTTTCCGCTCTACAAGCGCACATGCTTCCACAACATGGAACTGAAATAAGAGACCTAAAAGAATATTTTGATATACCCGAACCCGAGGAAGATCTAATGAGACTAGCGTGCTGCGTACTTGATGCAAACGCATATCAAATAGCAATTGCTTACAATAAGAAAGAAATGAGTAGAAGAGGGCTATATCCTGTTGCTAGTTTGATGAATCATAACTGCATACCAAACACGAGGCACAGTTACAATAGCGATGCTCAAATGACTGTTAAAGCAATCAAGCATATACGAGCTGGGTGTGAGATATTTACATGTTACGCTGGGTTTTTATGGGGGACCCCTTCGCGACAAACTCAACTGTACAAAACGAAACATTTCCTATGCAAATGTGACCGTTGCGCAGACCCGACGGAGAGGGGAACTCTTTTAGCCGCTCTAAAGTGCTTTGTGACTGAATGTCCTGGAAGTATATTACCAATCCAGCCCTTGAACCCGGCAAGTGCATGGCAATGCCTAGAATGTGGACTACGAGTACCGAGAAAGAATGTTGGTGCTGTACAGAGTGCTATCGGTAGCTTACTAGGATCAATTGACTTTGGAGACGTTGACCATTTAGAAAACTACCTCTTAAACCGAATTACAAAATACATTCCAAAGACGAACCAAGTGGTAGTTGACCTCCAGTGCCGGCTTATATTTGAGTTTGGGGAAGTTGAAGGACTACGTTATCATGGTAAGTACATACGTACGTATACCAGTAATTGGAGTTCGAGGCCAACGAAACTACGACAGATGCGTTATTGTCAAATCTGTCAAAGTCTCTTATGTCATTGTCAAATAAAGTTTTCAGGGTTCCACAACCTTTTTGTTATTTAATTTATTTATTTAAAATAATTCTTAATAAAAACATTATATGCCTCTGTAATGTTTTTGTTTAATATAGCTGTCACAACTAGGATTTTCTTAAAAATACATAAATACCTAAAAACTTCTTTTCTCTTAACTAACATTGATATGACAAAATTTTCTGGTAAAGAACTTAAAATGATAAGAACCAACGTTTTGAAAGCCTATTTTAAAAAGAAGTTGAATTACCAGTGAACACAAACGACAGCGTGCCATATTTATTAAGATAGTACCTATGGTTAAATTACTAAGCCGCCTGCCTTATTACGGGTTAAAATTATGGGAAAGAAATTTGGAAATGTAAAATGAAAGCATTTTTTGTATTAGGTATATTTTTTATTTGTCTTCTTCATCACTTATCATCCTGAGTTCTGGGTAAAAATAGAGTACACTCCCATAAAAGCCGAGAGTCCTTTATAACACCATCAGTGTTGAGTCCTGAACTTACTGTCGCTTATTTTAAGGTTTATAATGAGTTTGTCACATTTTTGTTGGAACAAAGTTGGTTATATACTCTAAGAGGTATATTTTAAGCATTTCTTTTACAAATGATTTGGGCGTCATAAAGGCCTCTCGGCTTTTATGTGACTAAGATTAGTTAGATAATGTGATTAAGTTTACCTTTCGAGAAATTTAGTTATAGGCCGATTGCTTTAAAGTCTTTTATTATTTTTTGTAAATCATCTAATACGGAATCTGAAACATAAAGCACGCTACAATGCATTATTCTGCAATTTTCTAAACATTATGCAGAAATAGGGTTTTAATTTATGTGTAGTTAAATTGCTGTACCAAATGTTATTAACACCTGAGGTGATACCAGCGCAATACCAACATTGTTACTAATAATTGCGGATAATTATGTTTTTATTAAAATATCGTATATTTACGTGAAAATAAGTAAATAGTATTGTTTCTATAAATTAAAGAATTAAAATTACTAATAAATAAGATACCTCCACGTCTGTTTTTAGAAAATAAGGATTTACTATTGTATGAACATTTCATTGTTGTGGCAATATTTTCGTAGATTCTTTGGCCTCGAACTCCAATTAGTGGTTTTTAGTTGCTACGTACAGATCATGTACCTAATTTAAATAAATAGGTACATACAGATTGTTAAAAAAAGAAGAAATAAAGAAATGCTCTTAATCTATTACGAAGTTTTTAAACAAGTACCTGATAAGTATTATAATAATATTAGCAGGCTATAATTTGTATTGTAGAAGTAGTTAGATAGCACCAAATTAGTATTGCTACACGACTACACATTTCACACGGTTCTTACTCGGTTTATTATTAGCCACAATTCACGAGGCCGGTAATAAAGATACGCTATAAAAATAATTTTAATAATTCATTCATAAAGTAACATACGTTAAGTTTCAAAATATGTTTGTTACATTCTTCTTTCAAAGTACCCCTTTCGGGCTTTCTTCGAGTAAAAACGGAGATATCTAATCGTCGCTGACAGAAGTTTGTAAAACCTTACGTCCCATTCGGGGGTAAAGATGAGCTTAGCATTAGCAGACGAATTTCCTGAAAAGCCGGTCGGAAGTAGCATCAAGGGACCCACGGGGAGTGACGAGGCGACCTTTGCCTAGCAAGGGAACGCGGGTCACACAAACCGGACGTAAAACAAGATTGTAATAACAATTTATTGACAGGCAAACGAGTAAACTACATGCAAAGTAAAATATACCTACTTATTACGTATCTTAAAATAGATAAAGCCCAGTATTAGACAGACTTTAATGGACACCAGAGGCACCACAAAAGGGTTTTATTTCAGAACTCTTCGCCTTCGATACGAAACCTTAAACGTGCAAGGAGGGTTATTGCATATAATAATAATAATTCTATATGCAAAGTAAAATATACCTACCTCTTACGTCTCTTAAAATAGGTAGAGCCCGGTATTAGACAAATTGAATGGATACCGGAGGCACCACAAAAGGGATTTGTTTCAGAATCCTTTGCCTTCGACTCGAAACCCTAAACGTGCAGGTAAAGGTGGATTTAGAAATCAACGAATTTCTAGGAATCACGTTTTGTATAACGAACGAATTGCGTAGAGTGGGGGATAGAAAGAGCATTCGCTCGTTTGGTCTAAAATGTCTATATCCACCTTATAAAAAATGCTCGTGGCGTCTTTAATAACTATATTCGGCTTCGCCTCAAATTGTTACCCACGCCACTCACCTTTTTTGACCTCTCTTAAACAAGGGTTGCATAAAATACTATTTCTATCGCTACGATTGCAGAATGGCATCTTGCACTGAAAAAAATGCTAAGTTGGATTTATCAGATCTTTCGTAATTCTAACCGGAAATGAAGGTTGATTGGGTCCTATCACAAATATTTTTTTGATTTTACCAAACTTTTTATGTTGGCATTTTACTAAATTAATTTGTTTGATTACACCAGTTTTTTGTTGATTTTACCAGTTGTTTTGTATAATGTACAATGTTATTTGTTGATTTAACCAGAACTCTGGTATCGATTTCAACCTTTTTAGTTTTGTAAATTTGATAGCAAGGATTTGTTAGATATATCAAAGTTTCCTCGTAATATAGCCAACCTAAGTCACTTTGGTAAATATTTTTTTCAGTGTGGCTAGGCCTGAGGAAGGAAACTTTTAAATTCATTGTTGCGTATCGTATCGTATCGTAAGTCACGTTTAATAATATGTATACATTTCGGAACGTATGTCAAAGGCATAAGGATCAAAATCGTATACATATTATTAGAGCCGACCGTACAATGCTGCTGGGCCGATCGTGTTAATTCGCGCCTAATAGAGATCCCGATAATAGTTATAATATGAGAATCCAAATATTTTTTTACTGATGTATTATTTAGGCATAATTTGTAAATATTTGTGACGTAAAAAAAGCACGTGAATATGTCCGCTTCGAATCACTGCGATGATAACTCAGATCCATGCCGCTTTCGGTGCGCGCGGCATGCAGGTACTAATTGATTATTCAGTAGAATCCAAAAAAGTAGACAAATAGGTACCTACGGCTGACATTCCATAAAAAAATAATCAAATATGGCTGACTTTGCAATTGACGTCTCTGGCACAAATCGTGAAACAGGTTCACAGGTATATTTTAACTCATTTATTTATAATTTAATACTAATAAATAATAAATATCAATAATTCTAACTAAACACATACTGACGAACATCTGTGATGTTCGTCAGTATGTGATGTTCGTTAGTATGTGTCATGTAGGCCATTGTTTTTGTAGCTGAAACTTCTGACAGTCCCGTCACTGTACATCTTTGAAATGTGTGTCTTTGTAAAGTCCAACCCAAATCTGTTTAAAAAACTGAGTGATGTATGGAATACCCGCAACCCTGATAACCTATGCTTGCCCAAAATAAAATCCAAACTTTTCCTTATCCTATGGCGATTAGGTTGTTCAATGCTCTTCCGCATTGTCTGAAGAACTTGCCATTAAGTGAATTTAAAAGTAAACTTATTGAATGGTTGCTTAAGGAATGTTTTTACTCTGTTAACGAATTTCTAAACAGATTCAGATTCAGATTAATTTATTTCATGTATAGAAAATTACATAATATGCGTAGTTGTAGCGATATAAGAATATCTAACATGATCGTCAAAAGAAAAATAATAATAATAACAAAGTAATCAAATAAAAAATGCAATAAAATAAAATAAAATTATAGCTCCCAATAAGGATTGTCTCAAGTGAAATAAAAAATAAAACAAAGTAAGTAAGTATGAAAATACTTATACAATGATCAATGATATGCAATGAAATGAATTAAAATGTCAATTACTAAATAAATCCACAACAATAATTACAAATTAAAATTGGAACAAAGGAATATGTATAAAAAAAATATCTCCCAATAAGAATCGTCAATAGGTACACAAAACAATAATTAAAAGTAGGTATGAGCTCCCAATAAGGATTGTCAACAAAAAACAATGTCAATAATAATAATAAAATACAATAATATTATAAATTTAATTCCATGTATTCTTTCACAGAATACAGAGGGTTTTCAGAAATCAAATTGGTCGTAGCTATTGAGAACTACTGGTTAATATAACTGATATGTAATAATTAATGTATAATAGTTAATTAGATAATATAAATTTAAATTTGCTTGTCTTCGTTTGACAAAACATGTGAAACTCTGAATTATAATGTTAATGTACTACTCTTGTATGTACCATATTTTAAGCAAATAAAGTATTTATGATTTATGATTTGAATTATGATAAAAATAGTATACAGTCGCCTCTCGTTAATTCGAAACTCGAAGGACCTATCCAAATATTACGTATTATCGAGAGTTTGAAATATCAAATGGTCGGAAGTATTCGGGAGAAAAAATGAAAGTACGAAGTGTTAAGTAATAATCAACTGTTATTTATTAAATGCATTTTTTAACAATATCAAAAGATTAGAAGTACATACATGTACAAACATAATGTTAATTAATTATTAGTTTAAGTACTGATATTTCAATCCCCAGTTAACAGTAACTGTCAAATAAATGTTAGCTCTATCCTTTTTTAGGGTTCCGTAGCCAAAATGGCAAAAACGGAACCCTTATAGATTCGTCATGTCTGTCTGTCCGTCTGTCACAGCCGATTTACTCGGAAACTGTAAATGCTACAGTAACGAAATTTGGTAAGGATATGTGTTGTATGAACCGCTACAGGATTATGATACTAAATTGTAAAAAAAAACATTCGGGTGGGGGCCCTCCATACATGTAACTGAGGGATAGAAAAAAAAAATTAGTTGTATATAAGCATGTGGGGTATAAATAGAAAGGTCTTTGAAAATGGTATGAAGGTTTATAAATCTCATTTTTATTTAAGCAAATCGTTTTCGAGATATCAGCTCTCAAAGTCTAAAAAATGTGTCCCCCCCCCCTC
The DNA here is from genome assembly GCA_025490895.1 of Thaumatotibia leucotreta. Lineage (NCBI taxonomy): Eukaryota > Metazoa > Arthropoda > Insecta > Lepidoptera > Tortricidae > Thaumatotibia > Thaumatotibia leucotreta. The sequence continues at coordinate 31,393 of JALPQI010004610.1, forward strand.
TATTTTTTAAACTACGCGATATAAAATTCTAAAAAAAATATATGTTATGCACATTAATAAACTCTATCAACGATTTTTGGTTTGATCAAATTATCTCCTATAGTTTTTGAGGTAGGTTAGGGATTAGGTTATACTACTACTACTAACTGATAAGGATGGTAATACTTTTAACTGATGGATGCTTTTAACTGAGGATTGAAAATCAGCCCTTAATTAAACTTTTAATCTGTACACATAACTAACGGAAAACAAATATGTAACTAACAATAAATGCTCGTGCAACTTTTCTAAAATATAGGGTACTTGCCTCTTTAATCTCATAACTTTGAATTGTCGAATGTTTGACGCCCACGAGTTCGAATTAACGCGTGGTTTTGTTGTGTAGCTATTACTTTTTTGTTTGAATTACCAAGTGTTTAAAAATGTATTGATTTTTTTCGAAATAACAAGAGATCTTCTAGGGAACTCGTGATAACTTCGAATTATAGAGAGGTTCGAATTATCGCAGGTTTGAAATAACGAGAGTCGACTGTATGTGAACTCAAGTTTTATGGTTTTAAGTGGGTAATAAAACCAAGATTGTGTTCTAGAAGTGCGTGATTATGAAAAAATGCTAGTTTTTGGGTTGGTTTAATGTTTTTTTTATGCTACTGATGAATGGTATACCTTCTCAACTCATACTTACTCGTACTTGTAGCGGCGCGCCGCGGCGGAAACGCGTAGGGAAATCTCCCTGCCTGAATACACTTACACACATACTTACTCTATGTAGCTGGCTTTTTTTTCCTCTCAAAATTTCATTATTATTTCATTCTATTTAGATTCACTTTCACTTTACATCCTTATTAGAATTATAGATAAAAAAGTGTCTTAAATATTCCATATACAGAAAAAAAATCTGATATACAGGGTGGTCCAAACCTTGACGTCAAAAATTTTTTTTTAGTTTCCCTACGTCATGGGCTATCAGAATATACTCCATGTATGTTAGCCGATTTTTTGTAGTTTTCGGGTTAAGAATTTTTGAAATTTTTTTTTTAGATATGCTGGGAGGATTTATTGATAAAAAAACTATTGGGTTTTTTTAAATATTTTCTTTTTGTAAAAGTATTACAACAAGTAAAGCATTTACTGACAAAAAAATAGCGTCCTCACTTTGATACAAGTAGGATAAAAAATACCAAATTCAAAATTTTACGTTAAAAACGCATCAAAATAGCATTAATGTACGTAAATAAAAAAAATAAAACATATCCCAAGGATTTTTGGTAATCTAAAGACTGCCCTAGACCTTAAACCTTCGTAAAAGCAAAAAAAAAGTGATACTTAATGATGAGGATATATCGGAGTAGTCGGTCAAATAAACTTAAAAAAAAACTTTTAAATTTTTTATTTAAAAATAAAGTAAAATTTCGTCTGTTTTGTTGTTCTTATCAATAAACAAAGACAGAAAATACCACGAAAACTCAATTTGTGTAGTTATTCAAGTAATTTTTTACTACTTTAAAATTTTAAGCTTTTTTAAGTTTATTTGATCGACTACTCCGACAAATCCTCATCATTAAGTATCACTTTTTTTTTTTTGCTTTTACGAAGGCTCAAGGTCTAGGGCGGTCTTTAGAATACGAAAATTCCTTGGGATATGTTTTATTTTTTTATTTAAGTACATTAATGCTGTTTTGATGCGTTCTTAGCGTAAAATTTTGAATTTGGTATTTTTTATCCTACTTGTATCAAAGTGAGGACGCTCATTCTCGGTACGGCACTCGTATGAGTCAGTCGTGTGCAGTTCCGTATTTTCTTATCTAAATCGCAGCGCAGAAATATTAATTCATAGCGCGCCGGCGACCGGTTTTAGGTATTACCGGCCGGCCGGCTTGTTGTTTACGATGGGAGATAATGAACCTATAGGTATTGACAACGGAAATACAAGTACAACCGATTTTTTACCGAGATCGCGTAGCAATTCTTTAGAAGAGGAAGAGATGTCAGGAGCAGAACAATACCAACCTAACGAGTTAAATGAGCAGGAGGTAAACCATCAACACATGGACGCAGAAGATATATCCAGACCAGCAAAGAGGTGTTTTGATGAGAACCAATGGGTGATAGTTGGAGATAAAAAGGAAAAAAAACCAAAAGCGGGGACCGGACATTTGGAAGTATTCATTACATCGGCAGAAAAACTGCCAAAGCAGTTTGCCTTAGCAAAATTATTCAAAGAGTACAAAATTTGTGACATTCAAAAGGTGAAGTATTTGAACCCGTATAAAATTCGTTTAGAGATGTCCAATGAAGTAAATGTAGACAAACTAGAAAATTGCGCTTTTTTTAAAGAGAAAGGTTGGCGTATTCAAATGCCGATGGAGAACTCGCAGTCCTATGGAGTTATACGCGATGTCGACATGGATCTGACAGATGAAGAAGTCTGCAAAACAATACAGTGCGAGAAACCAGCTGAATTATTGTCAGTTTTCAGACTTAAAAAACGAGATGATAGCTGTAAAGAGGGCTGGGCACCAAGTGAAGTTGTGCGCTTATGCTTCAAAGGAACCTTTTTACCGCCATATGTGTTTGTGGATGGTTTGCGACTTAAAGTGGACCCATACGTATTTCCAGTTTCACAATGTTCCCGGTGTTGGAAATTAGGTCACGCAAAAAAAAGATGTCCTAGTAATAAAATCATATGCCCAAAATGCGGAAACCATCATGCAAATTGCGAGACGACGGAGTATAAGTGTATTAATTGTGGTGGTCGACATATATCGCTCTCAAAGTCATGTCCAGCATACATAAAAGAAAAAAGACTGCGAGAACTAATGGCAGAGTATAACTGTACATATAGAAAAGCTTTAACTTTATATGTAACGCCAGAGTCTCCTGTACAGAAAAATCGAATTGAGTATGCAATGAAGTATGATTCTTTTCCGGTTTTAAAGTCGACGGAACCTGTTCAGACTGATCAACCCTCTCAACATATTCAAGAAAAAGGGATCCAAAAATTATATGCTAAAATTGTGGAGACAAAAGCGATAATACACCGACCAACCTCACAGCGACCAATAAAAATTAAAAAACGATTAACACCCAGAGAAGATGACGGCTTCGACTCCGACATAAATGACGTATGTATGGATAACGGTCCAGAAAAAAAAATTGAAGACGAAGACAACCAACACAAAAAAAAGGAAAAAGTGGACTTCGAAGAACTGCTGAACCGACTGAAAGAAATCATATTTCTGAAGGGGGACACTATACAGGTGAAGGTACATAAAATTTTAAAATGTTGTATTCAGTGGGGTATCTTAATATGTGTAGAAAAAGTAGCTAGCTGGCCGATCTTAAAAAGTATTATGGATTATTTTTTAACTGAATATGTCAAGTAAAGTTAAACACAATTTTAAACTTAAAGTACTGCAGTGGAACGCTCAAAGTCTCAGACCTAAGTTGCTGGCTTTCGAGAACATGTTAGTTCAAGAAAGAGTCCACGTTGCCGCCCTATGTGAAACTTGGTTGGAACCTGGTAGCCACTTAACATTAAAAAATTATCATATTTATCGCAAAGATCGTATAGATTCGTACGGAGGAATCGCGTTGTTTGTGCACAGGTCTGTTAAATCGCAATTACATAATATAAACTGCAGCAATGCGGGGATAGAACTCCTTAGCATACAAATTTTTAACTGTAATCAAATAGAATGTATTACGGTCGTGTATTGTCCACAATCGGTACGTACTAATAGAGGCGACTGGGACAATGTTTTTTCCTTAGTGAGCAAAAAAGCGCTGATACTTGGGGATCTCAATGGGCATCACAGCAACTGGTCATATAAAACCGACACTCGCGGGTCACAAATCCATGATGCGATAACAGATAACATGTTTGTATCACTAAATGACGGTCGACCCACTCGAATTAAATATGTAAATAACCAGTTGCAACAATCGTCTCCGGATGTGTCTATAGTTTCGTCAGATATAGCGTTAGATTTTTCTTGGCAAGCGTTAAATGAAACATTAGGCAGTGATCACGTCATGATATTGATAACGGCTAATTTAGAATTAAATAATAATAATAACGATATACATTTCAGACGAAATTTTAAAAAAGCTAACTGGGAGTCCTATAAAACACTTCTAGAAGAATTATTTAGTACATTTTATTTTAAAGATAATCTGCAAGACTCATACGATTGTTTTATAAAGTGTATTAATAAGTCAGCGGATATAAATATTCCTTATATCAAGCCATGTTTCAATCCCAGTAGCAAGTTTTCACCTAAACCATATTGGAACCCGTCGTTATCGAGATCTGTAGCCGAGCGCCGGTTAGCACTGTCCGCGTTTAGACGCAATCCTACACCTACTAATTTAGACTTCCTACAGACAAAAATACGAGACACTCAAAAGTTGATGAGAAAGGCGCGAGAGGAATCATGGCAATCCTTTTGTACATCGATGGATCAATCAACCACTCAACATGATTTATGGCGTAAAATGAAATGGTTTAAGGGATCTAAAAGTGATCATAATTATGTTTCTAAGGATAAAGCCACAACATTATTGACTAGTTTAACTCCAGATTACGTAATGCCGAGTGAACCATTTATATACAGTTGCAATCCCAGTTTAGAAGTACCTATATCCATACATGAAATGGAACAATGCATACGACGTAAGGATACGACACCTGGTGGCGACAATATATCGTACTCTATGATTAGTAACCTTCCAGATAACGGTAAATTAATTCTATTAACATTATATAACCGGTTTCTTACAAAAACGTTTGTTCCTTCACAGTGGCGGTTAATAAACATCGTCCCGATACCTAAACCGGGCCGCAACCCGCAATCTGCAGATGCGCTCAGACCAATAGCGATGATATCCTGCCTTTGTAAGGTGTATCATAATATATTAATAAAACGTGTCGAATGGTACATAGAAAAAAATAATAGCCTATCACCTTATACAACTGGATTCCGTAAATGTAGATCAACTTTGGACAGTTTGGCCTCACTAGTCTCCGATATACAAATAGGTATGTCAAACAATTACCCTACCTTAGCTTGTTTTATTGATATTGATAACGCGTACAACCACGTAGATGTGAAGAGTTTATTAAGTGCAATGGATCAGTTAGGTATAGGCAAGAGAATTTGTAGCTATCTTTGGAATTACTTGAAAGAGAGGATACTTGTGATTAAAATCGGAAATTCCAGAACGACCGGAATCGGACTTGGTCAAGGAGATCCGTTCTCGCCTTTACTATTTAATATTGCGACAATAAATGTATGCAAAAGTTTAGAACGACGCGATAACATACAAATTTTACAATATGCTGATGACTATGTATTATATACTGCGTGTAAATCACTAAAAGACGGTGCGCACGAATTGCAAGGTGCTCTAGATACGTTTACAATATTATTACGTGATAAGGGCTTAAATATATCGATAACAAAAAGTAAAATATGCATTTTCCAAAGAGGACACTCGCGTAATACAGTAAATCTTAAAATTAACAACAAACCGTTAGAAGTAGTGGACACATTTAGGTATTTGGGTCTATGGCTGGAAAAAAATTTAAAATGGAACAAACACATGAACGAAACTGTAGAAAAGTGCCTCAGATTATTGAACACGTTTAAAGTTTTAGCGGGCCCAGGTTGGGGTATACATCCAGATCATCTGAGGAGGTTGTATATTGCTACCATAAGAAGTAAGTTAGACTATGCTAGCTTTTTGTACGGAAACGGATACAAAAATATTTTAGGTAAATTAGACCGGCTCCAAAATCAGTGTATGCGAACAATCGGAGGATTTATTAAAAGTACAACAATTCATGTTATGGAATCTGAACTTGGACTTCCACCGCTACATATCAGAAGATATTATTTAGCGTGCAAATTTTGGCTGAAGACAAAATCTTGCGAAAACTTCATGGCGATGAAAAAAATATCTCACCTGGCTACTCTAACACGAAACCAATACTGGAGTCGTAAAAAAAAACCCTTATTGATTCTGGCTCACGAGGCTTTGGTAAATACATCCAGATCATTCAATTAAATTCAATTAAGATCAATCAATTAAAGGAGAAAATTCAATGTCCGAAAATAAGCAAAGAAAAAAACAGTAGAAAAATCGTTTTTTTCGGAATGGATGAGCATAAATATGAAACAGAGACGGAGTTATGCCACCGACTAGATGACGTATTCTACAACTTACTAAACATAAATATAAATGGTTTCATTGAAGGAGTTTCCCGGATAGGAAAAAAAGGATATCGTCGTCCCCTACAAATAGATCTGCTAAGCAAGCGAATGACTAATTACATACTTGAAAACTCTCATTTGTTCAGGAATACGGGATTTGCCGTTTCTGTGTTTATGGACAGCACGGAGCTAGATCAAAGAAGACACCTGAAAACCGAACTTCTGAAAGCTCGTCGGGAAGGGCATTACGCTATTATAAGACAAAATAAACTTTACATAAATGGAAATGAATTCCTCCCAGAACATAAAAACGACTATGTTGAAACTTCCAAACTCGAGCAAACAAGGAATAAATCAGAAAAAACTATAAATAGTGAAACAATACCTACATTAACTCCACCACCCCACTCAGAAACAAATGACAGCGATACACGTAATTCCTTTCGTACATGAATTTAAAATATTTATTCAGAATACGCAAAGCCTTAAAAACAAATGTGATATCATAGAGACATTCCTCCGCGATGAAAATGTCGACATAGCCTGTCTATCGGAGACCTGGATCTCATCCATGCAGAAGGATTCGATCACCATCGACGGGTACGACTTTGCGGCAGCGTACTACCGTCAACATCACCAAGGCGGTGGCGTAGCAATACTCACAAAAAAAGACATTAAATTTCGTGAAATACCAGAAATCGCAGAAATGTCGCGGGAGTGCATAGTTGAGTGTTGTGCTGTTGAAATTCCAGAACAGAATATAATTTTAATAAATCTGTATAGACCAGATAGGGACATTAATATATTCTTCGAATGTCTAAATAGCATACTTCAAAAATTTAAATTGAAAGAACAAAAGCGGACCATACTTATAGTTGGAGATTTTAATATTAATATGCTTTTGAATAATACCACTACGAAAAAACTTTCAGATGAAATGTTAAGCAATAATTTAGTACAAGTCGTAAATGTGCCAACTCGACAAAGTAATAATTCGGGTTCCTGTATAGATCTCGTATTCACCAACAATAAATCTTATTCAATTGAAGTTACGGATCACGGCATATCAGACCATAAAAGTATTATGTATAAAATTAAAAACATGCAAGTGAAAAAAACTCAACATAAATACTACGTCACAAAAAGAATATTTAACGAAAAAAATATGTCATCATTTCGACTAGCATTACGTGAGATCAACTGGAATATCATGTTTTCCTTAAACAATAATATAAACGTTAACTATGATTTATTTCATTGTACGCTACAAACATTATTAAATGAACACATACCCCAAAAGCGCATTAAATGTTCAACTACAAACCGCGCCAAACCATGGCTAACTAAAGGTTTGCGTATATCTTGTAGACACAAAAGGCAACTCAAAGTATTGGTAAATAAAAATAAAAATGAAGTATTTAATAATTATTATAAAAAATATGAAAAAATTATTAAACGTAGTATTAAAATGTCCAAAAAAATTAACTACGCCAGAGCCATGAATACGTCAAAAAATAAAATGAAAACTATGTGGTCCATAATAAACAATATAAAAAAGAAACGAAAGAACAACGCGTACAAAGACATATCTCTCAAAACAGCTGACACGCTAGTAACATCGCCGGAGCAGATAACGAACGTGTTTAATGAGTATTTCGCGTCGGTCGGTGAGACGGACTTTGGAGCCGGCGCCGATCTGTCGCGCGCGCGCGGTGTGCATACCCCCGTTAATAATTCCATATTCATACGCGCCGTCACAGAATGCGAAATAATTTCATTTATAAAGCAGCTTAAAAATACGTATAGTTCCGGTATGGACGAAATACCACCTGTCCTTTTAAAATTATGTATAACAGAGTTCGCGGCCCCTCTTACATGGCTAATCAATCAATCTTTTAGCGAAGGTAAATTCCCAGATGTACTAAAAATCGCAAAAATAAAACCTATTTTAAAACCAGGCGGCGATGCCAAAAACCCAACTCAATATCGTCCAATATCCCTTTTACCGACCATATCAAAGATTTTCGAAAAATGTATGATAATTCGTGTTTATAACTTTTTAGAGAAATTTAAAATATTAGATAAAAACCAATTTGGATTCAGGAAATATCATTCAACGACACTAGCGGTTTACAAATACATGCAAAACATTTTTGAGCATATAAACAATAGATCATATAGCGTAGGGCTTCTGTTGGATATGACGAAAGCGTACGAAAATGTATCCCACGAAATATTACTTAACAAATTGTTTGGCATGGGAATACGCGGTATCGCTCATAACTGGTTTAAATCATACCTTCAGAACCGTATGCAATGCGTACAGATAGAATTTTATGACGAAGAATCCGAAGATATTAAAACAGTTACGTCAAACATGCGAAATATAACCTGTTCTATCCCCCAGGGCAGCGTTTGTGGATGTCTCCTTTTTTTGGCGTATATAAACGACCTGCCAAAAAACTTAGAAAATGACACGAGCTGTGTTATGTTTGCCGATGATGTTTCTCTTTTATTTGAATGCAATAATAGTTTAGAATGTAATAATCAACTTAAAAATATTTTTTTCTCAGTAAAAAATTGGCTAAGTGACCACAATTTAGAAATTAATTTGAATAAAACCAAAATTATACAATTTAAACCTGTACAAAAAATACCTATTGAGTTAAATTTAGAAAGTAATTCGTGTAATATAGAGGAAGTCACTGAATTCACCCTACTAGGCATAACAATAGACTCCGGAATAAATTGGAAAGGACATATCCAAAAAATTAAAACAAAAATGTCTAGCTTTCTCTATGCGCTTAGTATATTAAAAAGAAATACAAATTTTAAATGTGCGTTGTCAGCCTATTATTCATATGCGTTCGCGTGGCTCCGCTACGCCGTGGAGCTGTGGGGGGACAGCGCCGAGGCTGATCAGCTGTTCGTGATGCAAAAGAAATGTGTTCGCATCTTAGCTAATATCCGGATCCCAAACAGCTGCCGCCCATTTTTTCTGCAATATAGATTGTTAACCTTACCCTGCATTTACATATTACAGGCTGCGCTTTTTGTCCGCGAAAATCCAGATTTATTCAAATTAAAACGAGAAAAGGAAAACACTAGACCACAATACAGGAATAAACTCCTTTTACCAAAAACTAATTTGCAATTGTGTAAAAATAGTCCCCAATATAAATGTATTTTGATATTCAATAAAATTCCTAATACAATCAAATTAGAACCTAGAATAAAATTATTTAAAAACAAATTAAAAAAAATACTAATTGAGAAATGCTATTATTCGGTTAAGGATTTCCTAAATGATAATAGTTTGGATAGCATACCGTAATCTTATAAATATTAAATTATTTGTATTTATTGAATGTAATGAAATGTAATCATTAATTGTTAATGTATAATAATAACATTTTTAGTTTTTAGTTTATTTTTAAGTTACTGTTGCATGCCCTTCCAGGGTGTCATGGCCTTACTTGTACCTTATTATGTAACATCCTATTATTATTGTACATGACTACAACGAATAAATGAATTATGAATTACACGAATACATACTTCCCAACAGTTAGAACTCTTTTCATTGAATACATGGCTCAGCAGCGTGGACCTTTCTGATATAATTTGCACATATATTGAGGGCATACAAATCTCTAAAAAGAAATGTAATGTTCCCCTGTTAAAAAAAACTTGTGAGACCTTTTTAAACACAAAATACCCTAATTTCTATTGCATTTATACTGATGGCTCTAAATGTACAGATGGTGCTGGATTGGCTATTTATGATCCACAAATAGTGAGTTCAATTAAAATACGAATTAATGACAACATCTCTATTATGTACATAGAATTGATAGCTATAGCAGAGGCGATTGCGTACATCGAATCATTTAATAACGGTCATTTTGTTATATGTACAGACTCCAGAAGTGCGTTACAGTATTTGGCTCGATGCACCTCGAACTTTCGAGGAGCACCGATAGCCTATAGCATTATAAGATCATTAAACGTATTATTACATAATACAATGATTACGGTAAAGTTGCAATGGGTACCATCGCACATTGGTTTGGATGGAAACGAAGTGGCCGATAGGTTGGCCAGAGAAGCTTCTACAGATGGAATAGAAGCCACATGTTTACCATACTATACTGATTGCCTCAGCATTGTTCGTTCTAAGTGCATAAACATATGGAAAGATCATTTTGATGAAAGGTCCCTAAATAAAGGTATATGGTATAAAACTATCCAGCCTAATCTTTGCCAAGTGCCATGGTTTAGAGGTACTGGTTTGAGCAGGAAAGATATTGTAACAGCTTTCAGACTTCGATCTGGCCACATTCCACTAAATAGCTTCGCATTTTTAATGCGTAAGAGTGATTCTCCTAACTGTACTGAATGTGGAAAAAGAGAAGATGCTGTTCACATCATGATGGAGTGTAACCGGAACGAAGTTGAAAGATACGCTTTTGTGACTAGACATAAGGCTAATTTATCTCAAACCGGTGCATGTAATAGTATTTTAGCTCAGCCAGTATGTAAAGCAGCTAAAGACTTATATAAGCTTGTTAATTTAGGTATTAAGCGATGATGATTGTATGATTTGTAACAATTAGGGTGACATTATCAACCTTGATAAAACCCTTTAATAAATAAAGATTAAAAAAAGTGAGGACGCTAATTTTTTTGTCAGTAAATGCTTTATTTGTAGTAATACTTTTACAAAAAGAAACTAGTTAAAAAACCCAATAGTTTTTTTTTTATCAATAAATTTCTTCATTCCAGAATTTCTCAAAAAAATTTTCAAAAATTCATAACTCGAAAACTACAAAAAATCGGCTAACATACATGGGGTATATAGCTCATGACGTGAGGAATCTAAAAAAAATTTTTGACGTCAAGGATTGGACCACCCTGTATATCCGCTTACTAATATCTCAGGGTTTGTATGGAACATCAGATTTTTTTTCTCGAATCGGACATCGTTCCCATAGTAAAACTTCACCAATATGACCTCAGAATAAACCCTCAAAAATTTTAACGGTGAATTTATTTATTTTAATGTAAGTATTTTTTTTATTGCGAACCAGTACACTGTGATCGTCAACCCGCCTGTCAAGCGTAGCTATTATGGCATATATTATACCCCTGTATTGGTGGTCTAGCAATGGGCATCTTCAGACTGAAACCATAGAGTCTATGAAAAGTGGCCAATATACGTAGGTAGCATGTAGGGTTCCGTAGTTGATCAGTTATCATCCGTCACAATACCAACACAAATTTAAAATGGCTAGAAACGATATATAAAAAAGTTCGCAAGTGTAAACCTAACTACGTAACTAGAACTACCCTATGATGCCCAAAACAATGACTATTGATAGTATTTTGAACCCAGTGGTACGATAGTTAGGAGGAACACAATTCCACAAGTGTTACGACATTCGATTCGAAGCAACTTTCTGGATATTTGTACAAAATACATTAATGTTCCAAATTTCATCTACACCTTATAGTTATTGACGTTATTGTGTATACATAATACTTGCAACTTATGGACAGATAGACGGACTAGAGGAAATTATAGGTGTTCAGTTTTTAAATTTTGGCTACGGCGGCCTAGAAATGGTAATGAAATCGAAAAAATAAACCAACAACTTTCAGTATGGCCATCGTAATTACAAAGTTCAAATTCCTGTAAACTCCACTTTAAAGCTTAAATCGTAAACCTAAAATAACCGAACAATTCGTGCCAACATAAGACAAAAAGTAATTTCGGTGTACCTAAGCGTTACAAGCACATACTATCTTGTTCAACCAATGATATGTACAACACATTAAGAGAATATGTTCTCCGCTTTTAGCTTCGATATGCGGATAAACATAAATCGTATACCGACACACATTACGTCAGATTCGACACGTCTCTTATGAATCAGATTTGAAACATACTCTTGTCGCTATTTTCATATCAGGTCATGGTACACTGATATCACTGGACGAGCGTCAGTCAGCCGCGGCCTGCGCTCTCTGGACCCACCTAATCGCAGTCCTGCGACGGGAGCTCGCCATGGCACATCTGCCCAACACAGAACTTCTGAAAGAATTCCTCACAACTAACACAGAAAATACATGTTTGTCCTGGGAAGTCAAACGTTCCAACCTTGGTGGAAGAGGAGTATTTGCAACCAAGTTTATAGAAAAGGGAAGCTTAATTTTCACTAATAAGCCCCTCGTGATGGGACCTCGTGCAGATCACAATGAAGATAACTTCTGTACAACTTGTTATAAATTAAGTGAAACCTGTGTAATGTGTGAAAAATGCTCTTTGATAGTGTGCTCTGAAGACTGTGCAAATTCACATCATACCAAAAAGTGCGAGTTTGTAGTTGCAAATTGGAAATTTAATCAGGCTTTTATGAATAAAACCAAATTAATGGCTGCAATCCTTATCTATTTGGAATGTTTGTTGCTATCTAATACACAAATGAAAATGCTGTTTTGCCTTCAGAAAAGTAACTCCGGCAGTGTAGATTGGTCAGATCTTAAAACATTAATACCAGAAAACACTATTCCTGAGGAACAAATTAAGTTCATTACAATGTGTTCACAAATAATAAAAATAAATTCATTTAGAATATCTAATCACAGCCAAGAGAAGAAGGTCCCCTTACGCGGCTTATATCCAATATCCGCATTCCTGAATCACAGTTGCATTCCAAACACAAGAAATGAATTCAGCGAAGATTATGCAATGGCCGTATACGCGAGCAAAGACATCGAAGCTGGAGAAGAAATCGTGAGCAGTTACACTGGATTACTATGGTGTACCCCAGCCAGACGGATCCAATTATATAAAACCAAAAAATTCTGGTGTAATTGCGAAAGATGCTCCGACTCCTCCGAAATGGGAACAAGGCTGTCAGCGTTGCGGTGTTTGGACAAGGGATGCGTCGGAGTTCTCTTGCCGGTAACGCCTTTGGACCCCCAGTGCAAGTGGCAGTGTGACAATTGCGGAGCCCTGGAGCCCCCTGCCCGCGTGAACATGGTGCAGGGCGCGCTCGGGAGCCTGGTGGCCACGCTTAGATTGGATGACGAACTCCAGCTAGAAACTTTCGTGCTAGAAAGACTAGCAGCTTTAATCCCTTATTCCAACCACGTTTTTGTTGATTTGCGACAGAGACTTGCAGTGAAGCTTGGATTTGCTGACGATGTAAAATTATTCGGTATTGTGTTATTCGTGATATTATTACTAATTCAAAGTAACAAAATTTTACACAAATGCATGAATTGATCGTTCGTTATACACCTTAAATACATTGGTCTTCATTTTCAAAAAGTTTGTCCCGACTAGTTTTAGTCATTCATTTTATTTATGAAAGTATTAAAGCAAACGAGTATTTAAGTCGTCTTAATGAATGAGAACATTCTCATACCTACATACATACATAATATATTATATTGTGCAACTGTTTTTGATATAATATTTTTATTTTGTACAAATAATCAAACACATTCATATTTTCGTATGTAAATCTATCTGTCATCAATTTAACGCCGTTTCATAAGAAACTCAGTGTTGCTTGTTGATTTGTTAACACCAGTGTTAAAAATAATCAAGAATCTGGGCATGCAAGCCGGGAAATGGATTGGAACATACATACGAATTACGAACCGCATAATATACAATTTCTGACTAGATTCGAAACAGTAAATAACAATAGAATAAGTATTCGATGCTTACTTGCAAATAGGAACTAGGAAAGTAGGTACCTAACGAAATGTAGATTTTGCCTAATAGGGTATATAGGTACAATGTTTCAAATAAGTACTTTTTACGTACCTATTAAGCACGAGTAGTATTGTTTCGAGTTCTTCGAAACAGGTACTGATTTATTTCATTAAATTTTATTTCGTTTTCCATTTCATTTTTTATTTGTATACGTATGGCCTGGATGTTAGTAATTTAAACCTTCAATTTGTCTTAGTTTAAATGAAGGGTCCACGGAAAAAACATGTCCAAAGCTTAAAAAAAATCAGCGCATCACATCTTTTTCTGTTAAAAGTAAGGTAGTTTTTCCTTCTGTAATTTGAATTGACTAGACATGTTCTTTCCGTGGATCGTTCAAATGATAACGCAATCGCAACTGTTAAAATAACTCAAGCTGTTCTTAAGGTTCCGTAGTAAACTAGGAACCCTTATAGGTATTCGTAGTTTCGCCATGTCGCTCTGTTCTTCGGAACCCTACACTGAGCAAGGCCCGACATGCTCTTGGCCGGTTTCTTTACGTACTATTGTGATTACTATTTTAGCCGTGGATCCAAATAATATGAAAAAAAATATTAATTACTAGGCCTACAGAATACTTTAAAATGAAACTATTTCGAACAATATCGACACAGCCGACACACCCTACACTGAGCAAGTGAGCATGGCCCGACATACACTTGGTCATTTTTTTATTATGCTCCACTTGTCTCTGATTAGAACTTTCAACTTTATAGAACTTTAAAAAATCATTATGAAAATCAAATACGAATAATACAAAAATTATTAGGTTAAACGTATCGAGTAAAACCGAACGTAAGTGATATTATGAAAAGTTATGGTAGCCTTGCCTTACTAGTCGAAACTTCGGTGGGCCATCTATACTGAAAAACGTCATACTTACGATACACGTGCAAAAAAGAAATTGAACTCCTAGGTACTTCGCAGTAATCGCAGTTATTCGCACTATGTGGTATATAAGTGTACTTTGCTCCCTCACGCCTCTACTTTACGCACATACGTACTCTAAATAAAATGCAGAGAAAGTTTGAAAAAGTAATCCGTTCGAGTTCATTGATCGATATTATTGTTTTTATGTAAAATTGCGAAACTTTCCTCAGCGGTATGTAGGAGTACGCGTGTGACTTGTTCATAAATTGCGTAATTATCAGTTCGAGAACACCAGTTGTCGAAGTTGGCTTGAAATGGTGCGTTGTTTATGATGAAGACTAAGGAAATTGTATAGAGATGGTGTGACTATAATAGAAATCATCATCATCATCATCATCTCTACCTTAAGACGTCCACTGATGAACATAGGCCTCCCCTCTGGACCTCCACATGTACCGGTTAGATGCGACCTGCATCCAGCGTGTCCCGGCGACCTTAATAACGTCGTCTGTCCATCTTGTGGGTGGACGTCCTACGCTGCGTTTGCCGCTGCGTTTGTTTAATAGAAATACTAAATTATAAATATATTGAATGTCATGTCATATACCAAAGAAAACCGTCTAAGTGCAATTATCGTTTGTAGTAAATTAAGTAGGGTCTGTATTTGTATTTTATTACGTTAGTAATCTTGACATTTTCTTTGGTATATGACATTTAATAATTATGTATATTTCATTCCACTGTTTATTATATGTTGTTATAGCGGCAAGAATAAAAATACAGCTTTTGTGAAAATGTCAACTATCTAACTATCATGATTCACGAGATATACGAACGC
Organism: Thaumatotibia leucotreta; assembly: GCA_025490895.1. Lineage (NCBI taxonomy): Eukaryota > Metazoa > Arthropoda > Insecta > Lepidoptera > Tortricidae > Thaumatotibia > Thaumatotibia leucotreta. The sequence goes on from JALPQI010004610.1 coordinate 47,102, forward strand.
CTGCCCACAATTACTAGACTGAAATATAGGTGTGATGTGATATACGAAAAACCGGCCAAGAACATATCGGGTCATGCTCAGTGTAGGGTTCCGTAGTTATTCAAAAACGACTTGGCTGATAATATTGGAGTTTTATTTTAAAGTATTCTATAATTTTAATTCTGTTTCGGAACGCCTACTAAAAATTAACATGCATACCGCTTACACTATAATTCGATATTGTCTTTTCGTACCTAAATTTACATACGTTCTTCGCAGCAGTCATCTTTGGAAGCATCCAAATCTGCTTTTGAAGCTTGACGTTTTAATACAAGAAACTTTGGCCTCAGTTTTCAATTTACCATTCGATGACAAATCATGGACCCAGGCCACTCTACCTATCCGGCACGGGGGCCTGGGTATCCGCAAAATTTCCAGCATATCTCTTCCTGCCTTTCTGTCCTCAGTGCACTGCGCTCAGACTCTAATCGCAAATATTTTGACTCCTTCTCTCGGGGTTATGGAGGCTGCGCATTGCACTGAGGCCAAGAATGTTTGGCTACTGACCTGCGCTAACACTGACCCGCCTGCCAATCCTTGTTCACAGAGGCAATGGGACGAGCCGCTCTGTCGACTAGTGCGGAATAATCTTGTCAATACGTCAACTTGTCCGACAGATCGAGCTCGTCTTCTTGCGACTGCGGAATGGGAGGCGGGTCTATGGCTAAAAGCTCTTCCCTCGTCATCCATAGGTACGCTGTTGGATAATTGCACCTTCCGTCTGGCGACTAGTTTGCGCATAGGGGCAGCAACAAACGTCCCACATCGCTGCCAATGCGGAGCCATGGTCGACCGCCTGGGTCACCACGGACTCTCCTGCGGCCGGAGCGCCGGGCGCATACCTCGGCACGCCAGCATTAATGACATTATCCGACGGGCCCTTGTCAGCGTGAAAGTTCCCGCCATCCTGGAGCCCGTTGGGCTGGCGAGGGACGATGGCAAGAGGCCCGACGGCATGACACTGGTGCCTTGGAAGATGGGACGCCCCTTGGTATGGGACGCTACATGTGTAGACACCCTCGCGCCGTCCCACCTTCCAGGCACTAGCAATAGTGCTGGCCGTGCTGCATCCACAGCGGAGGACCTCAAACGCCGCAAATATGCAACCCTTGGCAGTGGCTATATGTTTGAGGCGTTTGGGGTCGAAACGCTGGGGCCTTGGGGACCCAATGCGCGTCGTCTTTATAGAAGCATAGCCGCACGACTAATCGATGCCACTGGTGACCAGAGGGCTGGTCAATATTTCGCTCAGCGAATAAGCATTGCCATACAACGTGGCAATGCGGCCAGCCTTCTGGGCACACTGCCCATTGGCAGCGATTTGGGCGAGATTTTTTATTTGTAGGTTCTTTTATTTTATATGTATTTTTTTTTTTTTTATATTATTGATTATGTTATATAAGTAGTATTAAATTAACTGTGTTATTAATAATAAATAAATTCCACCTTTTTTATTTTTAATGTAGGCCTTATTATACCATAGGCCTTAATCTACTCATTGTAGGATAATAAGGCCTGCGTTCATTTTAAAAAAGAAATCTAGTAAATGTACCTCGTACATTACCAAAAATTATTATAAATTATTTGGTAGACGCTATATGACGCAAAAGAGTTTTCTATAAGTTCAATCTGTTCATGAGGTTTTAATATTTGAACCCACGGATAAACAATTTTTTTTTATTCTAGAGCTTGAGATAACCATCCCTGAAAATATTGACTTTTTTAAAGACCTATTCAATCCTATCGTGTGGGGTATCCCACACGATAGGATTATTAAGGGATTTTTCTCTGTCACTAAAACGAAGGCGTCATTAGAGTGAGCGAGACAAATCCTCGAAATTTACGAATTTCGTTTTTCGCGGTAGGGCCACAGAAGGTGTACCTAGGTTAGAGCTGCGATCTCCGTAGAAATAAACTGTAACATACGACACCCTGTATAGTAATGTTACAACTTGAGTAGAATAAAAAATATATCAATTTCTTTAAAAAATCGCTACACTACACACAAAGGGCAGACGTTACAGATTCAGACATTTGGACTTTAACGACGCTGTGGGAGTAATAATATAGCTAGGTCACTTCTGAAAATATCTCTGCGCCTGCATTTAATTGTTACGACCCTTTCCATACAATTTGTATGAAAATATGGCCGCGATCTTTTGAGCGCAAACATACTCAAAGGCTTATAATATAGCCGGGCTGGCCAATTAACTTAACAATAGAAAAAACCGGTATTTTTTATATAAATGTGACCGAGAAGCGTAGGCGATCCATAGAAAATTCGAACTTGGGGCCTTTTTCTGCTGACTCTTGACTGCTGACTCTTGTTGGTTGCCCAGACTATAATAGTTAACTTCAGTTGAGTTCTTGATGCATTTTCTAATTGATTTTATTATATTGAAAAATGGCAGCACCTTCATACTGCTGATTTTAAATTTAGAGAGGGCTTACGGTACGGTATGTAGGTAGGTACTTGAAATGAAAACTGCATGTAAAATTAAAAGAAATCCTATGTTTCTGTTTATGTCATAGGTATATATGTAGCTATTTTTTTTTTTAACTATAAGCTCAATTATTTAGACTACTGTAGCAGTTAAATGGCCAAATAGGTCGGTACACGAAACTAAATATAGGTGTAGCGAACTATTTGGCCACATTTCCTACTATAAAGTGGTAAAATAACTCTATTTACCATAATAAATACACTGTGTTCCGAACTATTTGGTCACTACAAAGTAGAGTTGGGCAAAAAGCATTCTGACTGCATGACTAATGCAAAAAAGGGAACCAACCCACATGAATTTTTCATTCTAATTAACACTTTAAATCACAAGAAACAAAGTCAATCTTTAAAATGACAGATTCGTGTGGATTGGTTCCCTTTTGCATAATTACGTCCTACTGTAAATTATCTACATTTTGTAATACAGTGTGTAACTCTAATACGGGCGATCAATTAAACCAGACATGGGATTCATTATCATGGATTACAAGGTTTTTTTTAAGTTACTCTTAATTATGACCCCACAGAATTTTTTTAAGATTATCGGAGCAGCAATGTAGGTACGAACATTTGTTATTGTTGATTTGGCAGTTGTGTCTAACTCGCGTATCTTGCTCTACATTGCGCGCCGAATTATTTTGTATGGAAAATTTTGTTGCCCTAATTTTAAGTAAAAGTTATTTGAATGTACTTATTATGTTGTAAACTAACACCCGTTAAGAGCTTCGCCCTTATTAAACTTACACCCTGTATAGATGACAAAATTGGAAGGAGTAATCGGACTACTTTTTGTCCAACTCTGCTAAAAGAGTACTTAGTACATGTAATATTTCACACTGACTGTACTACATTATGTTACTCGTTCCACGTGGTTATCACGGGTTGTGTATTATATTCACGGACATTTTGCGGTTAGTATAGAGTCAAGGATTTATTAATTATTACTTAACGACTTTGATATCAGACTTTCGTTGTAGTAATATATGTACCATACAGGTAAATTCACTAAAACTGGCACGATTGGAATGAATGAAATGAATGACATCTATCATTGTGTGTACACGGTCGTCCTATACTAACCTGTATCTACTGTCATTAAGACATCCACAGTAGGGTGGATCGATTTTTTTATTTTTGGATAATCATTAAATCATCTTTACGAATCGATACTATGTGGCTAGAGAAACAAAAAATAGTATGATCATTTTTGGATATTTTATCATTTTGGACCCCATGTAGAGGCTCTAAGATCGGTCTTATTTTTGAGGTTTTTTTAAGAAAACTCAGATGAGCATGGATATTTTCTGTTTTATATTTATGGATAACCAAAATAAGATTGTTTTGCATAAATTTTGGATTTGCGTGGTTTAATTATATGAACATTGTTAGCAGTATCTCCAAAAAATGATTTTCAACTTCGAGGCTCTTGCGGCAGTACTTCCCGAATGATTATCGGAAAAAGATATATTGTTGAAGATGTTAATTTTTAGACAGATTATTCTTATAGGGCCGCGTTTCAGAAATTCTTGAAAAAAAATTTTGGTTCATACATTGAAGTATCAAAAAAAAAAATTTTTTCGGATTTTTGGAAGCGCGGGCCAATAAAATGATGGTCGTAAAAACTAACATTCTTTAACAATATATCTTTTTCCGGTAGTCATTTGGCAAGTACTGCCGCAAGAGCCTCAAAGTTGAAAACCAGTTTTTGCCGATACTGGTTATAATTTTCATGTAATTAAATTGTGCAAATTCTAAATTTATGACAAATAATGTTATTTTGTTTCTACATATAAGTAAAACGGAAAATATCCACGAACTACTGACTTTTCTTAAAAAAACCTTAAAAATAGAGTCGATCTTTGGGGCTATAAACGAAGTACAAAATGGAAGTAAATCCAAAAATGATCATAATATTTTTTGTTTCTCTAGCCACGAAGTATCGATCCATAAATATTATTTTATGAATTTCCAAAAATAAAAAAATCGATCCACCCTAATCCACAGCCACACATCGATACTTTCTGTCACTTACTCGATCCATTCGTGCCAGCTTTCGTGAATTTACCTTTACTCACCTATCTAAAAGTACTCAGCATTATTTACTTACTTTCAAATAAATTAAAATTTTGCTAGGTATTGAATGAATGTATAAGTAGGTATAGTACTTAAACGTAGTTTTCAATAGTCCGATTACTAAAGCAGGCTAGTAGCCGTACCATAAGCTGCCGCCACGTTACTAAAGCAGATTTACTTTTAATCCGTCCCGCTCGTACTCGCGTATTGGTGAGAGCGAGCCGGATATAAAGTAAGTCCGCGTTAATAACGCCGCGACAACTCATGGTAAGCACACAGTTGAACAATGGGCGTGCGTCATTTCCAGCACCACTCACATTGCCACATTCGGATGCGCCAGAACGATGCACATCTAGGCCACGCCAGCTCATGCCCAGACGGGCACTGCGTAACCATTCATTAACATGTTAATATACACTTAACAACTATTTATGCGTTACATAAACTTGCAGAGAACGTGTCTACTCCTCACAGTGACAGTAATAGAATGATATTCCAAGTCCATGAAACAACTGCGCCATTCCGTGGTTTTCAAACGCAATTTGACTTGTATTAATTTTAGTTAGTGTTACAGCACGCGTTCAGAATAGCGTGTCACGGTATGCAATACTACGCAACGAGTCAATAAAATCAGGGGCGATAATATCGCGAGGGGCAGTTGCGATTGAACTGTACGTTGTTGACATGGGTGCCGCCGCGAGGAACGCCCGCCCGCACGTAGTTAGCCGGTGGATTGGTCTACCTGTGCCGTTAGTAACCTGGAGGGCTTCCACAATCTACTAATGCGATTCTATTTAGACCCTAATCTGAATCATAGAACTACTAAAAAATTACAAGCCGAAACGCAATAAAAGATCATGGTAGCCCTCCTGAGTATATCAGTCCGTGTTCTTTCAGATGCACTGTAATTGTGTGGCATGTGTAATGAATAATGATTGTGAGTGAGTGAGTGATGTGACGATTATATACGTTGAGATATGAGGTAGTGTCGTTCAGCGATTTGGCGTAGTAAATAATGCAGTAATTTGTCAAATGCCGTCAAAGTTGTACGAGAAAACTGATTGATAAGGCCGGGATCTACGCTCACGGAAATATCAGGCAATGAATGCATCTGTCCGTGAATAGGTACTTACAACCACCATTGGTTTTCATGATCAATTAGTGCATTCAGGTCATTTTGTACATAGCTGAGCTAGTTTGGCATGTTGCCGTTGAAATCTGCTGATGAAGACCTACATTTTTTCAATAGCCAACTATTTCTATTGTAGTGAGCCAAGAATGAATGAAGAATCGAATATCAATACGAGTCTTGCGTACTCACGTTACAAAGATAGAATTCTGCCAGAACAATGCCAATTGTATTTCATTTACGTATTGGAACATTTGGAACCTAAGGAATCATTTTCTTCGTAAATTGGATTATTAGAACTACGAACTACCTATAACTTATAAATTGTAGGTATGTCATCTATATGTCAGCCTCCGTAGCCTATAGTTGGTATGGTATAATGATCCTACTGCCTATGAAGCTGGAGGTTCTGAGTTCTAATCCCGGCGAGGGCATTATTTGTGTACCTATTTATTTATCATAAATATTTGTAGGTGCTGGCTTGGTCGCGGCTGTATATAGGTACATTTAAGTGTCTATCAATTATATTATATCGTCACTTTGTACCCATACCACAAGCCTTCATTGAGCTTTAAACCTATACTCACAACTATTATTATTATTTATACTTTAGATGTAGGTTACTCTAACATCTATATATTTTTAACATAAAGATCATTCTTTATACCTTCCTGTGCTTCGTTGTTATCTATTAATGACTTAATTACCTAATATAAAAATATACCACCTACTTAATATAAAACTTATTCCTATTTGTTGTTCTGGGCCCCTAACCTGTAAAATATTAGTTACGATGGGGCCGAGTTATCTCTTTTATTCATTCATAAACTAGGTACACACATTTGCAGCCAAAACATAATACCTACCAAATAATTGGAGCTATGTCAAGGCTAAACACAGAAAGACTACCGACTATCATTATGCGTAATTCATGAATGAAGCCGATTTTATGTACAATTTTAATCTACTTACCTAGGCAACTACAAATGTGGTATTTTCGGGTGTAAGTATGTTTCCAAAAAAAAATTACAAACTATAATTAGGATAGGCTCAATTCGTCAAAGTTGCCGGTTTACAGTTTTATACCTACCATACGTTTCGAGGATTCCAAGTGCTGGTTTAATTTTATTATATTTTATTTCGTTTTTTTTTTATTCAGCCTATATATGTGTCCCACTGCTGGGCAAAGGCCTCTCCCCTCAAACTCCATGACTCCCGAGTGTGTGCTTCCTCCGGCCAGTTGTTAAGAAAGGCATCCAGGTCGTCCCGCCATCTCCGTTTGGGTCTGCCTCGTCCGCGCCTATTTTGTGGCACCCACTTGGTGGCTACGGTAGCCCACCTATCCCTTATTTCGTTATTTATATATTTTTGGCTATGATACCTAGGGAAGTTTTAAACTTAATAATATTGTTAAAGTCACAACGAAGTCTATTCAACAAGACGATATAAGGCTGTGCTTATTTCTGGGAAGTGTGATCACAGGAAATAATAAATAAAAGGATAGGCTTATTTCGTATTAAATATAACGACAAACATGATTTAATAGCGTAAACTTACGTTAATATTATTCTGGCGTTTCTGGTATTACATTACGTTACACCCGTGCCAGTCCGCCTGAGTCATGCAGTAAATCCTATTTACTCGTATTTTGTCGTTAAAATTCAGTGATTATCAAGAATGTTTAAATCAAAATAATGGTACTTTGGGTTTGAATTCGACTGTTTAGACCGCGCCTAGGTTTCAAATTAAACATTAATTTTTTCTGCCTTATGATTACCCAACTAGCAAAATTTCGTCATATAATCGTCGCGGAAGCGTAACATATTCAGGCTTTTAGCTTATGAAATTGGTCATAAAAACGTAATAATTACGTTTATATAACGCGATTTGGGCCCATATTACTCAGCTTTTAAGCCATATAAAAGCCATTTAACTGAAACTGCCACCACTTATTAGTCATATAATAATCATCGCCGTGACCACTTTATAGCTAACTAGCTGTATAATAGCGACTTATATAGCTTTTATATGACTTTTAATCATATAAGAGCCATATAACCGTTGAGTTAGTTATTTATTTATCATATAATTGCTACTTATATGCCAAATTTGTGGAATAAAAGTGTCCATAGAAACTAAACAGAAGACGGATTGACAACTTGCTCGTGCATATAATTTTGTTAGTGCTAGCTGGTGTAAACAAAATTAAATCACTTAATGCCGTTGAGTATGTTTTGACAGAGCTATCTAAGTAATATATGACCATGTTATAATTGGCATTATAAATTCTACCTAATGGTGAAAATGTATTGCGAATACCACTTTACTGATAAAGTATACTATATTTAGGAGTAAATAATGAACGCGCCACTTTAATTATTAGTTATTACAATATAAATTAAATAAATATTTTTAATTATTACGAAGGAAACTACTATATGACATGTATACGATTAACATATCATATAACTGCTTCGTATTAGTTCTTATATAGCAAGTTTAGTGGTTTAAGCGCCATGACACCTACAGGTAGATACGTTAATCATATAAAAGTAACAGCTGAAACCAAAAAGTTCTATAATAACAATTATTTTTCCATTTACTCGAGCATAGGTCATATAAGATGTAATTATTCGACAAATAGTCAAGTAAGCGTCATGTAAAAGCAGGTTACTCAGCATTAATCTTATATGACTCTTTAGTCATAAAAGATATCGAGATGCTGAATAAAGCACTATTATAAAACAAGATATATAATTAGCTGTTATATGACTTCAGTCACAATAGTCATATAATAGCGACTGCGTTACGTTTACTCGACTTTTTCTCACAAGTCATAAGTCAGCCATATAAGTTTTTGCTACTCGGCAAAAAAGTCATATAAGCGTTTTATAAATGTGTCTTTTTCAGCAACTTCTTATATGACTCTTAAGTCATATAAAAAAGTCGTATAAACGTGTATATAACATCTTATACGACTATTATGCTATTGCTGTATAAGTTGGCTTTATACGACAGGTACTGTGTAATTTGCGTTTATATGACTTTTATACGACATATTTCTGTATAAGCTGGCTTTATACGATAGCTACTGTGTAATTCGCGTTTATATGACTTTTATACGACTTATTAGCTGAGTAAGCTCGATGTTATATGATTGTTTTGCTAGTTGGGTATGAATATTAGAGGGTTGATTTGTTTCTTTTCGTACTGACAACAGCCAGACCTTCGCACGTACAGTCGACAAAAAAGTCTCCTTTACAGCTCACAATTGCAAACACGCTGCAAACACGTGCAAACACGCTCATGCTGTCTCGTCACGCGACAGCATGAGCGTTCGTTGCAACCGAGTTTCTATGTGTATCGCGCATCCGTGGTAAGATGTTTGCACTTGTGAGCTGTAAAGGAGACTTTTTTGTCGACTGTACATTATTTTCCGCATCTCTCTACCAAACTAAAGAACTTATCAGAATTGTATTCCAGAGCTGTCGGAGTCCCGGCTGTCGCTGAAGGAGACGCTGTGCCGCGGCACGCTGCGCACGGTGGCGGCGCTGGGCGCGGGCGACGCGCACCTGCGAGGCCTGCTGCTGTACCACCTGCACGCCGCGCTGGCCGAGCGCGCGCGCGCCGCTCCCCAGACCTGTTTGAGGCGAGTTGTGTGCAGTCCCGGCTGTCGCTGAGACGCTGTGCCACACGCTGTGCCGGCGCTGGGCGCGGGCGATGCGCACCTGCGAGGCCTGCTGCTGTACCACCTGCACGCCGCGCTGGCCGAGCGCGCGCGCCGCTCCCCAGACCTGTTTGAGGCGAGTTGTGTGCAGTCCCGGCTGTCGCTGAGACGCTGTGCCGCACGCTGCGCACGGTGGCGGCGCTGGGCGCGGGCGACGCGCACCTGCGAGGCCTGCTGCTGTACCACCTGCACGCCGCGCTGGCCGAGCGCGCGCGCCGCTCCCCAGACCTGTTTGAGGCGAGTTGTGTGCAGTCCCGGCTGTCGCTGAGGAGACGCTGTGCCGCGCGCTGTGGCGGCGCTGGGCGCGGGCGACGCGCACCTGCGAGGCCTGCTGCTGTACCACCTGCACGCCGCGCTGGCCGAGCGCGCGCGCCGCTCCCCAGACCTGTTTGAGGCAAGTTGTGTGGAGTCCCGGCTGTCGCTGAGACGCTGTGCCGCACGCTGCGCACGGTGGCGGCGCTGGGCGCGGGCGAGGCTGCTGTGATGTGGAGTTCCGGTTGGCGCTAAAAGAATCGCTATAAAAAAAAAGTTTTTCTTTGCAACAACTTCAAAAATACTTCTTACCAGGAAGTAAAGGAGTTCTGTAGTTACCCACCACTCATGCTTTTGTTGAGACCCTAGCAAGCGAATCTACAAAATAAGACAGAGTTTTGAGAGTTGAGGGTTTCTAATTTTCTATTTGATTTTTTATCCAAAACATTTATAATTTAATTTCTTATCTAAGTAGTTAAATCTGCAAAAGTTCTGTACTGAATTCCATTTCTAGTTATTCTTATTTAAGCTTTCTCGTCTGAAAATGTGTTGCGAAATCTTACTGCGACAATCCCTTCCACATGGAAATAAATGGATCTCGGCAATTAGATCACCAAATTTTTGAGCATGTTTCCACCTTTCCTATTTAGTCGATTTTTATTGATTGTAGTATACCTAATCATTCCAGGAGCTGAAACCAGAAATCGAAAGTACCATTGAGCAGGCCTACAGCATTTTGCAAGGCGACGTGTCCGCACCGCCTGACCTTGAGCTCCGGCGCCGCTACCTCGGCCCCGGCTGCGACAAACCCCAAGAAGAGCGGTTCTTCATCCTTGATGCTTAACCTTTTATCCTCTCTTCTCTAATGCCACTCGTAATTGTCAAAAACATGAAATTTTGTCAAATGAAGGACTTGGCACTGGTCCCACCAACGGCGATGAAGCGGCAACGAGCAGCAAGTAGCGATCGGCGAGTTTTTTTTTTGCAGAAGAGTGTTTTCTCTCAAAAAAGTTACTTGCCAGCAATGTGAACGCCCAGCGATCAACTATAAATGTGTGCCACTTTCTAATCTATATAGGTACATAATAGTATTTTATTCATTTCTTAGGTGCGGAAATAGTAGTTAGCTCGTCGCCTACTCTTCGTTGGTGAAGCAAGTGTCTTTCAAGCTAACTGCCTTGACTGTGGCGGTCAAGAGATTAATCTTTTGACCGCCACTGTGGACTCCACCTATATTGTACCTACAACAGAAAGTTGGGTCATGTGTGCCAACGACGACGCCTACAGCCGACAGCCTCGCTAATGCAATATAATTAATGTTATCGATAGTGGCGTACGTATCATGTCTGTTAGACGGTAAGTAGTTAGGTAACAAATTGTTCTGAAGTAGTTTTTGTTTATTATTTGATAATTTATTGCCAATTACCGGGCACGAGAATGAAAAACTAGTAAATAAATTTTCTGCAAAGTTCTCATTAAGTAGTTATTAGGAAGAATTTTATCGAAAGTTTGTATTTTTACAATATTAGTTAAGTACCTTGGTAGTCAAATAAATGTGATTATAAAATACATAAATGCCGAAGCATTTGACGGGTTTTCGTTAGTTACGCGTTATTCACACCACTTTATTTAATCGTACCTATTACCAATAAACATTATTACTTATGTATGTGGCGTTTCCTTTAACACCTATATTAAAGTAAATGCTATTATTTTCATATTGTTTGGCTAGGGCAGGGTATTGTTTGGTTAGAGTTTTAAAACTCTAAGAGAGCGATCTATCAAAAGATCAAGAAAATAGGTAAGTAGCCTACTTAAAGTAGGTGTAGTAACGTAACTTGATTGCATGAAAGAAGTCGAGGCCACAATGTATGTTCAGGCACTATCAAAAAGCTAACCCTAAGTGTCTGTAACAATCCTGCTGTAAATTTTCGATGTGATCAATTGACTACTAAAAAAATGTGTTTTCAATTTGACTCGGTTTTCATAGAAAGATTACTTAATAAATACTTATGGTTTGTCCAGGGTTTTTACTCATTTGAAGCACAGACAGAGAATCATATCGTCTCTTTCTTACCCTAATGTTATAAAATCAAAAAAAGAGGTGCATATCGCGATTTTTTTCTTCTGTTACTGCCAAATTTAGTTTCACAAACTACATCTTAAACTTTACCTTAAATTATAACTATTATTGTGTATAATACTTTTTCTACGAGTCATTAAATTTAAGAGTCTTCAAGGACGTTTCTTGAAAGAGTCAGGGAACGGCACATCAAGTCATGAATCAAAAGCTTTAGTGAGCAGTGTGAGTAGAGCCGAAGATTATGCTAGTTTAAGGAGTCTATATAAAATTGATTAAAGTAAGGCGATTAATTTTATTAGATTTTCAACCGTCAGGGCTGTATGTCATATTGTCTTAGTCGTTGGAGGTTGACCCTAACGTCAGTTGTCAAAGAATTGTCAAATCGTTCACGAATCACGAAAAAAGTTTGTTGATACATTTTACAGGTGTTTTTAGTAATTTACTTCGTATCTAATCATAAGTGAAATCTAGTAGGTTGTTAAACATAGTACTAATAACAGTCTTACAAATAGCGTAAAGTATTGATACGTAATCATTGATGCGGTATTCAATTTTTCAATTACATGTTCCATTGTTTTCTTTATCGCATATTGTACTTGGCAAAGCACTCAGTGGCATTGCAAGTGTAACGCCCATTATGGAGTCTCGTCGTCAAGCTCTACTTCTCTCTTCATCAAATTGCCACGGATACTCCTTGCTCGAATTTGCTAAAGAGGAAATTAGCTCATTTTTAAAGAAGTAAGTCCTCTAAAGACTTAGTAGTAACATGATACAGTAAAAATATATTTGCAATAAAACATAGTGTAATATAACCAATTGATAAGTCTAAGTTATTTATTTGAGAAAGATTTATATCGGATCCAAAAAATTGCAGAAAATTAGAATAACATGAATATTTGCTTAGTTCATAAACAATGAATACCATGGATAGGAAATGTTTCAATATTATGTGTTTTTAATTTCAGGAACAATGTAAATGATCTAATATTTGTACCTTATGCTCAAAATGATTTTGATGGCTACACATCAAAAATAAAACAAGTTATAGATCAGTGGGGATTTAATGTAACAGGTCTGCACACATATCCAGACCCCGCAGCAGCAATTAGTTCTGCCAAAGCAATATTTGTTGGTGGCGGTAATACATTTCTCCTTCTGAAGCGTCTGTATGAAAATAATTTGGTTAAACTTATTGGAACTTTAGTTGAGAAAGGCAATCTTTTGTACATGGGAAGTAGTGCTGGAACAAATGTTGCAACCATAAGTATAAACACAACAAATGATATGCCTATTGTTTGTCCACCAACTTTTGATGCCATTGGAATTGTTCCATTTAACATAAATCCTCATTATATTGAAGTTGAGAGTAAAACTCATAAAGGAGAGACAAGAGACCAGAGAATAAATGAATTCTTGGAGGTCCATCCTGGCCCAGTCCTTGGTTTACGGGAAGGATCAATATTGCATGTCAATGCATCTAAATTAACCCTCAAAGGAATTGCTGGAGCAGTTCTTTTCAGAAAGTGAGTACAAGTAAATACAGTTAGGTATTTATTTTCTACTACTATTGCAAAATAATCTGTGTATCAGACTAGGATTTACTTAGGTATTTAAATATTGTTTAAAATACCGGATATTTCTGAATAAGATACAGTCAAATATACAAAGATTTCTTGTGGATTTGTTCAACACTTTGTAAAATTTGAAGTAGCTAACTTAATATGCTTGCCGCTAATAGAAGTTGCTAACACCATACGAAATATATGGTGTGCCAATTTGGCTACTTTGATTGCTACAAAATATATGGTACACCAGGGGTCTGGTTCTAGTAACTTGTAATACAAGTGGATCTAATTAAATAATTATGTTAATAACAAGACTTCTTCTCGTTTTCCAAATTATAAGGTTTTGAGTAACAGGGAGGGGGTATGACTTGTTTTCTGTAAATAAATGGTGCAATTGACTAAATACTAACCTATATCATGAATGATTTGGTTTCAGAGGCCAAGCTAAGGTGGAATTTCCTGTTGGTGAAGATGTTTCATTCTTATGCAAGGATATTAATTAGAATATTACATTTTTTCATAGTTGTTATTGGACAAATTCAATTCCATTTGTATCATCATCCATCACTATCAGCTTGTAGACAGTGGGCAGTTAATAAGTACATTTTGTACACTTTTATAATTTTAGTAATATAGTTTTGTTTTGTTTTATGTAATCAATAATATGAATATAATTATTTCTATGAACATATTTTTTTAACAACAATAAAACAACTTGTAATTTATTAGTATATTTATTTAGACTTACATAATCTAAACTGTATGATAAGACTGAGCCCGAATATAATATTAACCATAATGACTTAACATCACTAAAAGTAGTCCAGTCACTAGTCACACTCGCGACCGTCAACGTTACGTCTGTCACTTCACTGTAATCCGATCGGTATGTTAAATTTTAAAGCCCATTTAGTTCACAGTTAATTTCACTTCAGCACTATATTTAAATATTACTTGATCCTTACGTGCATATGCTATCAAGTATTTCATTTCTAAAATGACTTATATAAACAATCAATATCAATTAGAACTCTGTCGCTCAGTTCGATAGTCTCAATCGATTACTTATTTCGGTCGTATCATTTTTGATTACCACTTTCATCGTCAGCTAGTGCCACACGCTACACTCGTAGCCGATCCCGTAATTTTTCCGCTCCGTAGCAAAAACGGACCCAGAACTCCCCTCCGGAGTTCCCGGCGTTCAATGTGTCACTATGCACTTAAGGGTAGGGTAGCTCAGATGAGAATCCAATGCCTTGGTTTCTTTTTTTTTTTATGTTGGCACAACAAAGTGGCTCCACTCCACCTGATCGTAAGTGAAAAGTAGAGCCCAAATCGCGGCGGCAACGAACAGGAGACAATCAGTAACCTGTTAGTTGCCACCGCCTTGCTGGCCCGCTAGATGCTTCTTCACGCTTCGTTTAAAGGGTCCCAACTTATAGGTATGCGGAAACACATGTGCCGGTAAAGAATTTCACTTTTTAATAGTCATATGAAGGAATTGCCGAATTTCTTAGTACGTGTGGGAATATTTTCCACGGTGAAGGAGTGACACCGCAAACCGGCACGTGTGGTTTTATAACGGAAAGGGTATTATTATGTTCTTTATCGATATCGCACTCGGTGGCGACATCAGTAGTTCCGCCGTCAGCCGGACACTTGGGCCTGCATGAGCAGCGCGCGCGCGGCGTGGAAGAGCTCGGGCTGCGGCGCGGCGCGGGCCTGGCCGGCGCGCTCGGCGCCCTGCAGCTGGCACAGATAGCGGCGCAGCGCCAGGTCGCGGCGCGCGCTCAGGGCGCGCGTGATCTCGCTCCCCGACCCGAACAGAACTGCGCGCTGCCGCTTCCGCTTCTCCACCGCCACCTAGCAAATGTATTAGTAAATTATACACCAACGGGATAAAGCACCACGCCTTGTGGAATACTTCCCGATTCGTCGGATTCCTGTTTTGCCGGATTCTTGTTACGTCGGATTCTTGTTTCGTCGGAAATATTAAATTTTACGTTAAATCATCCAGGTAAAAGAAACATGCTTATATTTTCTCATGTATGAAATGATCTGCTTCTCTACGTCTACCTTTTATTGAATAGGATAGGTATAACCGCGATATTTCTGTAGTATTTCTTAATCAAAAAAACATAGCGAATCAAGAATCCGACAAAACAAGAATCCGGCGAAACAGGAATCCGGCGAATCGGGAAGTATTCGCCTTGTGGTGACGGCAGTAAGAATACATTTGTCACCACCCCAACTCCTCCTGCGGGTGTCGTAAGAGTCGACTATGGGATTGAAGTGTCACTGACCTTTATTTGATAAAAGATTGATGATGGGCAGCAGCGTCATCATAGTGGACACATTACTGCGATCGCCAATCCGCTTGCCCAGCGTGGCGATTATGGGCATTTACCTCCTAATGCGTCTATACGCATAGTTAATAGGAGAGGCCTACGTCCAGCAGTGGACTATCATAGGCTGATGATGATGATGGGATAAAGCACCGTTTTATGTCACGGGCACGACATGGAATCCTGGACGTAACGAAGGACCCCCAGTTTTACTCCCGAGCGTAGCGAGGGAGATATATATTTAATTCCCGAGCGAGGGAATTATGACTCGAGTCCTGAGTACAGTGAGGGATTCATGCGCCCAAGACAAATACAGTTCGAAATATATACTCTACTTTTCTCACCATATGCGAGACAATAAAAAATCCGCTTAATAATACTTCATCATCATCATCATTATATCAGCAGAAAAATGCCAACTGATGACCTGGTGAAAGTCGCACGGGATCCGCCGGATGCGGGTGGCGCAGGACTGATCATTGTGGCAATCTTTGGGGAAAGCCTATGTTCAGCAGTAATAATACTTAGTAGATAATAGTAAATATCTAAGTAAATATTTATTGCAGCAAATGAATTGTGTTGCAATTAAATAACTTAAATGTTAAAGCTATAAAATGAATACCGCCATTTGTCGCAACTTATTTCTGCCGGCATACTTGATTTAACAAATGAACATCTTGCGAATCTAATTGGTTACGGTGTCCGCGGCTTCGGTTTTTGAAAATCGAGTGCACAGCTCGGCGCGCGTATCGAGTAGAGCGATTTTCGAGCGGTGCTTACACATTTTGCTTGACGAAATTAGGCTTTATGGTCATAGCAATAAAGTGTAATTACATTATCGCCCGGCGGGTGACAATGAAATTTCATAAAACATTATAACCCGGTTTTGATATAATG
This sequence comes from Thaumatotibia leucotreta, assembly GCA_025490895.1. Taxonomy (NCBI): domain Eukaryota; kingdom Metazoa; phylum Arthropoda; class Insecta; order Lepidoptera; family Tortricidae; genus Thaumatotibia; species Thaumatotibia leucotreta. The sequence continues at coordinate 63,715 of JALPQI010004610.1, forward strand.
TCTTGCTTTTCGAGAGGTTTATATGACATATAATCAGGCTTTGACGAGCATGAGGTATGAAAATGTATTTATATAATCGGTTCGCAGTTCCGATGATGAACAGATCCGTGGTCGCTTTTCACGTTATAAATTTAACACGTTCAAGGGCGTAACTGCTATAGCATTCGGGTTAAGGCCCCCTTTATATGACACAAATGCTATAGCAGTCTTCAATCGTCCCCCTTTTCTTAACCAGAAATGTTAGAAAATTCGCTCCGCTATAGAAAATACCCATAGTCCTCGACTTACTGTCACGTTGTACCAAACCTGGATAAGATTACTGTCACATCACATGATTTTTTGCTTAGTTTTTGAGTAAGCGACAACCTCACCTCCTTGCCCTCTTTTTACGCGCACAAATGCTATAGCAGTCGCGGTAGTATGGGGATTTGTTCAGATGTGCGACATGTGCGCCGGGAGAGTGAAAATACATAAGATCATGTTTAAATCGTTGTAAATACTGTTTTTGTCTATTATTTCTTTATATTTTGAATACGTTGCTGTAAAGAATTTTAGTACGTATTTATTTTTTACTGTGAAATGAATTGGAGATGGATTTAAATATGCGATAGGTAAATTAAAATATTTCCATCAATATGTTCGCCGTTGTGTTTCGCTTACGTTTTCAAGAACATAATATGGTCGATAATTGGCTCTAGACGCTTAATACTGTTTGTTTACAGCATAACGGTGGCATAAATACATTATTAGTCAAATATATCTGTAATATTTGTAATAACTAGACGATGAAAAATAGAACACGAAAAATTTGTCAGGTTGTTCGAGGAGGCAACTGATAAATCTTCGGAAGAGGTTTTAAGTGTCGAGGAGTCGGAAAGATCAGCTAACGAACGAGAACTGGTGTGGCAGGACAATGATACAGAATTTTAATGGCATATGTAATCGACTCCTGACTAAGTTATTCTATAGCAGTCGAATGTTATAGCAGTATGCGTCCTTAGCTACCATATTTCTCATGTGTCATAATGACACGCATGCTATAGTATGTACAACATTTCCAGGATACAAATTTATGTGTCATTTTTGGTCGGAAGCCAAACTCCTTACCGTCCGTGAACGTGTTAAATGGGCACTTAGAAAACGCATTTTTCACAAAAAATTATAAAATGCAGTGCATTTTACTATTGCCGAATTTTGCGAACTACGAGTTGAAATAAAGTTAGGTAGTATTGGCGTCGAAAAGGTAAAAAATGAGTTCGAAAATAATGAATAAAGACCTGAATAGCGGCAACAGGATGCAAGGAATCCACGTCCGGCGGAGGCGCCGGCTCGCTCTCGTGCTTCCCATTCTGATCCGAGCCATCGGCCCGCTCGGAGCCCTGGGATTGCTCAGTGTTTAAGCTTTTAGCATTCTTATGGAGTATGTCCTGAACCGTCCCTCTGTTCGAAAATAATGAATAAAGACCTGAATAGCGGCAACAGGATGCAAGGAATCCACGTCCGGCGGAGGCGCCGGCTCGCTCTCGTGCTTCCCATTCTGATCCGAGCCATCGGCCCGCTCGGAGCCCTGGGATTGCTCAGTGTTTAAGCTTTTAGCATTCTTATGGAGTATGTCCTGAACCGTCCCTCTGTTCGAAAATAATGAATAAAGACCTGAATAGCGGCAACAGGATGCAAGGAATCCACGTCCGGCGGAGGCGCCGGCTCGCTCTCGTGCTTTCCATTCTGATCCGAACCATCGGCTTGGGATTGCTCAGTGTTTAAGCTTTTAGCATTCTTATGGAGTATGTCCTGAACCGTCCCTCTGTTCGAAAATAATGAATAAAGACCTGAATAGCGGCAACAGGATGCAAGGAATCCACGTCCGGCGGAGGCGGCGGCTCGCTCTCGTGCTTTCCATTCTGATCCGAACCATCGGCTTGGGATTGCTCATTGTCGCTTTTAGCATTCTTATGGAGAATGTCCTGAACCGTGTTTCTGCCGGCCATCCGCACGGAGAGGCCGAGGCGCGCGAGTACGCGCTCGGGCCTCCAGCGGTCGCGAGCGCCGCCGGCGGGCGCGCTCTGCTCGCGGCGATGCACATCGGCCACTAGGCTGGCCCAGTCCACGCCGAGGGCGTCTCCTAAGCCGGCTGAAAATTACAAACGATAGATAGATAGATAGATAAAGACTTTATTCAATTTCCACAACTTACATGGTAGGTATAAAAACAGAGAAATTAACAAATAAAAGGCATGAAACTTAAAACTAACTTGGAGAAGAATTACAAACAATAAATAGTTGTTTTTACCGTGTCGTGGCAGAGAATAGGCGCTGGCTCAGCATGTTAATGCGGCAAGCCACATCGCTGATATTCTGCCAGAACCTTACATGCTCGTATAGAAAGCGTGAGAGCGAAAACGATGAGGGTTTTCGATATTTTTTCTGCCACCAGTAGGCTTAGCATAGGATTAGCGCGACATTATGTCGCCGCGAGATAGACTAGCCATCCCTCTTTTATTCATATAGTTAGTAAAATATTGAAAACCTACCTACCTAGACGTTACGTCCAAACATCTGTCAGATTCAGTCAGGTATAGGTACCAAACATAAAATACCAAAATTCTATTGTATTTGAAAGTTTATTGATTTTGTAATGGGCTGTCTAGTTGTAACTAGACAGACAACGGGTCGCCGAATTGAAAATTGAGCTCTAAAACGGGGACGCAGTCACTGGTACCAAAGAAAATTACTAGAACTTTGTACATTTCATGGGAATTGACTGGGGACTGATTTATTTATTTTGAAAACGATATTCCTAAAGTAACGGTTTCATGAATAAATAAACCAAAAAATTGCAAGTAAAGGTCATTGGGCGTTTTTGACCCGCTTTATGATTTTTCGCGTACAGAGACCAAACTAGCTTTAAAATGAAGAATTAAATCTCAATTTTCTAAATATGTCATTTTTCCGTATGTATCGACCGGGAAAAAAAAGTTATTCGACTTTTTGTATCCGAAATAGTGTTTTTAATGTTTTTACTTTCAGCATTGTATAATTGCGTAAACGGTTGTGACCTACTCGTAGTGGGTAGCAGATGTTGGTCTTTCAATCTGGAAGATTCTGGGTTCAAACCCCAGCTCGAACCAATGAGTCTTTCGGAACTTCTGTACCTACGAAATGTCATTTGATATTCAGAACTAGCTTTTCGGTGAAGGAAAACATCGTGAGAAAACCGGTCTCTAATCTCAATAGGGCTTAGTTTCTCCCTCTGGGTTGGAAGGCCTTTTTATTTTTTCCTCAATTCTCCCATGCCTTGCAAGAATGCGACTTATACCACTCAGTAGCACTTACATTTACCTACATTTCTAGCCCTATTTCGTTTGTGTACGCAGTGGGTCATATGCCCGAACAAAATGCCCAATGACCTTTAAGCATATTTATTTAGACAATTTGTTTGACCTTACGCCACAGTGCTGCCATATCACCACCCCATAGTGGTAGAAAAAATACCAAAACCCTCATTTAACATCTTCCCTAATTGATAACATTGTTAGGTATCCAAAATCAATAAACAAACCTCTAGTTCGCTCCTCCTCCAACTCTCCATCAGATATTTCTTCAAAATCTAGATCTGTGACGTCTTCATCATTCTTGGCTCCTTGGGATTCTTTTTCGTCTCCGGCACCGCTGGTATCCTGAAAGTAAATAATATGCCTAAAGATAGTTACGACAATTAGGATTAAAAACACTGTATTTTGGATTTTGTGAGATATTTCTTTATCATCCAAAGAAAGATGAGGTGTTGTTAAATTGAATTCAACAGCTTGTTTTATACCTGTGTAGACTCTTTCTCTGAACCATCAGGTTTCACACTTTCATCCAGAGGTTGAGCAGTTTGGCTGTCTTCGTCCATTGACGCGTCCATCATCTTCAAAAAACAAAGCAAACATTCGTAAATATATAAAAATAGTCGATTGATTAATCACCCAAAGTCGCGCATCAGTAGCAAAATTATCTAACGAGTCACTCAGAGAATGTACATATTTTCATTTCTCCTGAGGTAAGTTCAATTTTCGTACGTAGTTGGCTTGGCAAGTCGAAAGTTGCTCTTCCGTCCCTAGGGTCGAAAGTATTTTTTATTAAAACGTAATCGATTTTTTTACTTTCCTCAAAGTCGAAATGAAAAATAGAGTGTTTAACTCGGGTGAAAGTGATCCAATTATCCTAGAATTATTGGGGCTCTCACTACGTTCGAGCGCCAGAACTACTATTGTTATGTGCAAAGAGCGGAATTTTCATAGCGAAAATTTAGTTGTCAGAAAGATTGACCAAACTATTTTATCGACTTATCGATGTTAAGGAAAAATCCATTATCCAACTAAAAGATTATTCTGTAACATTTGACCTCTTAGATAAATAACTTGAATTTCGATATTAAAATAAATCAAACGTCACATATTATGTTATTTATGTCATTTAAGGTTTCGTAAGTGATAGAATTTCTGAGCACATGCGATGACAAAATAAAAGTGTTGACGCCTGACATTATTTATTTTAATATCGAAATGTAAGTTACTTATAAAAGAGGTCAAATGCTACAGAATGTTTTTTAAATTAGTAATGGGCTATTCCGTAACATCGATAAGTCGATAAAATAGTCTAGTCAATCTCTTTGACAGTTAGATTTTCGCTATGAAAATTCCGCTCGCTGGTTATGTGATAAATAGGCTTAGGACTTTTCATAGCATATCGTGGTTCTAAAATCCTTGGAGCCGCTATGTGAAAATTTTTCGAAGTCAAAGTCAAAGTATATTGTAATATTCTATTCACTTTCTATAATGACTATAATGATTTATACCTACTGTCACATCGTTACTGAGTTCATTTTAATCGAACATAATTAATTTTAAAAATTGAACTTGATTTCATAAAAAGTGCATACGAATTTAGTTATATCAGAAACCATAAAAAACTAGACAATTAGGTTCAAGACAAACTAGAAAAAGCCTCCTAGATCGGAAATAGCGATGAAAATGGCGAAAGTATCATGTCGTTTTTCTCGAAAGATTCGAATCTTTCGTATAAATTACATGTAACTTCCGAACACTCAGCCGCATCAGTCGTGAGATACGAACGTTTAAAAAAAAAGAGTTTTTTTCGAGAATTTTTGGAGATTCCATCTTTAACAGGAAGCTATGCACCTTCTTTTCCTTACTTTAGAGTTGAAATGAGATACTAGTCCGATCATAAGCCAAGAAGGTTTTTCGATTGGGTGTCTTGGAAAAAAATAGTGCAAGTTTGACTTTACGTTTACTCCTTAGCTATTCGGCTGAGTGGCATCAAGTAAATTTATATTGAAAGCTTGTTTTTTTTATCACGTACATCACACATCTGCAGGTAAAAGTTAGTGAGAATAAATGTTTGTTTTTTTTTGTGACATCCTTTCAACTCACCAAAAATTAGTCCGGTCTTACCCGAGTGTACCTTATACGTAGTATAAACAGTATAATGAAATAGGTATATACGTTTACAGTGCATTTTATAATAGTAGTGGTTTACATGTAAAATACTTTTTCTCAAACATGCAATGAAATTTTGTAATTACGTGCCTAAAAAGTGGCCGGGAAGTACCTCGTTGCCGGCCTATGCCGGCAAGTGCCTCTTTTTTAATTTTGATTTGACATAGGGTGGTGACCTGGCTTCTTGGCTTTTAGCCAATAATTATCTGTAAGTAATATTACTAGGCTTAGGACTTTTCATAGCATATCGTGGTTCTAAAATCCATGGAGCCGCTATGTGTAAAATTTTCGAAGTCAAAATCAAAGTATACTGTAATATTAAATATAATGATTTATATCTACTGTCACATCGTTATGAATTAATTTTGATCGAACGTAATTATTTTTAAAAATCGAACTTGATTTCATAAAAAGTGCATATGAAATTAGTTATATCAGAAACCATAAAAAACTAGACAATTAGGTTCAAGACAAACTAGAAAAAGTCTTAGATCGGTCTTAGATGAAAATGGCGAAAGTATCATGTTGTTTTTCTCGATAGTTTCGAATCTTTCGTATAAATTACATGTAACTTCCAAACAAAAAACAAAACTGACGTTGGTCGACTTATACGACTTAAGGTACACCCGGCTAAGATCGGATGACCGAAATAACTACTGAAATAGTAGTATTTTTTCCACACTTGCTATATTATGCATGACACCATTTCACCCCGCCCCTCTCGCTCTCGCTCAGCCGCATCAGTCCTGAGCTACGAACGTTTAAAAAAAAAGTTATTTTTTCGAGAATTTTAACAGGAAGCTATGCACCTTTTACTCCTTACTTTAGAGTTGAAATGAGATACTAGTCCGATCATAAGCCAAGAAGGTTTTTCGATTGGGTGTCTTGGAAAAAAATAGTGCAAGTTTGACTTTACGTTTACTCCTAAGCTATTCCTTGAGTGGCATTAAGTAAATTTATATTGAAAGCTTGATTTTTTTTTATCACGTACATTACACATCTGCAGGTAAAAGTTAGTGAGAATAAATTTATGATTTTTTAACCGACTTCAAAAAAAGGAGGAGGTTCTCAATTCGACTGAATTTTTTTTTTTTTTTTTTGTATGTATGTTACCTGATATCTCCGAGAATAGTCAACCGATTCTAAAATTTCTTTTTGTGATCGAACGTGTATTACCCCGAGATGGTCCCATTGGCACCAAGTTGGGGTCTGATGATGGGATCCTGGAGAAATCGAGGGATCTCTTCAAATGTTATAGGTACATGTATGGCGCTTTTGGTAATTTTCATTCATTTACAAGAATTTGCATTCAGAAAGTAGGATTTGAGGAAACCAATAATGGAATCAAATCGGGAATCTTGGAGAAACCGGTTGAGGTCGGTTTTTTTAAATTTTTAATTTGGTGATTATTTTTGTGACATCCTTTCAACTCACCAAAAAATAGTCCGGTCCTTAATCTTAGTCTTATCTTTAAGTTCTTTTGTGTGTCAAAAATAAACGTCGTTAATGTCGTGTTCTCGAGGTATCGTGGTATTTCTTTATTATGGTATCTACATTATGTCATAGAAATCAGGGTTCTGATTAGGTATGAAAATAACAAGAAAAAACAAAAATACAGTATCATCTTTCGTTACAGAGCTATGATTTAACCTTTCGCATCTTTCAGTGTTTTACGAGTAAAATACTTTTTTTTCCCATTATTTTATTGAGTTATGATACTCCGAATGTATTGGCTCTCGTACAAACACGTGACTTTTCATTTTGCTCAGACTAAATCTCAATATCAGTTGACAAGAAACAGTTTGAAACAGTTTAAATTATTAATTATGATAAAATACTTATAAATTGGAATCATTAATCTATGCTCTATGTGATGTCAACGTGAAGTGAAGTCTATTTACTTCAAAGGTAACGTCAGTTTTGTTTCTTGTTCGGAAGTTACATGTAATTTATACGAAAGATTCGAACCTTTCGACAATAACAACATGATACTTTCGCCATTTTCATCACTATTTCCGATGTAAGACTTTTTCTAGTTTGTTTTGAACACTAATAGTCTAATTTTTTTATGGTTTCTGATATAGGTAACTAATTTAGTATGCACTTTTTATGAAATCAAGTTCGTTTTTTAAAATTAATTACGTTCGAATAAAATTAATTCAGTAACGATGTGACAGTAGGTATAAATCATTATATTTAATATTACAATATACTTTGACTTCGCAAATTTTACACATAGCGGCTCCAAGGATTTTAGAACCACGATATGCTATGAAAAGTCCTAAGCCTAAATATTACTATTAAAAAAATGATTGGCAAATTTTTGCAGTTATAATTAGGTATTTAAATTATATAATTTAAAATAAATGTGCAATAACTACTCAAAATAATATTTAAAAAGTAGTATTATACGGCGCGATCCGTCGGCCCCGGTCACCAATTGGACAGCGTCGTCTAATACCGCTTTTTAAAATTAAAAATTTGCAACTTTCAAACAGGTCAATCTTAAAAAAAAAGAGGTTTCGGTGTCGTATTTGACTTTTGTTGTGTTTCAAAGACTTAGTTAAGTAGTTGACTTATAATTTCTTAGACAGAAGATACATTTTTTGTTTCATTTCATTGCACGTTTGAGAAAAGCATTATACATACCTCGGCCATGAAGTGACGGGTTGCCGTCCGAATACTATCCGGCCTCGCTTCGCTCGGCCGTCTACATGTATTCAGCCGGCAACCAGTCACTTCCCGGCCTCGGTAGTAATGTACTATTATTACATTATTTTATTGAATTATGATACTCCGAATGTATTGGCTCTAGTACAAACATGTGACTTTTCATTTTGCTCAGACTAAATCTCAATATCAGTTGATTAAACAGTTTAAATTATGATAAAATACTTATAAATTGGAATCATTAATCTACGCTCTATTTGATATCAACGTGAAGTGAAGACTATTTACTTCAAAGGTAACGTCAGTTTTGTTTCTTGTTCGGAAGTTACATGTAATCTATACGAAATATTCGAAACTTTCGAGAAAAACAACATGATACTTTCGCCATTTTCATCGCTATGTAAGACTTTTTCTAGTTAGTTTTGAACACTAATTGTTTAGTTTTTTGTGGTTTCTGTTCTGATATAAGTAGGTAACTAATTTAGTATATAATTTTTATGAAATCAAGTACGTTATTTAAAATTAATTACGTTCGATTAAAATTAATTCAGTAACGATGTGAAAGTATGTATAAATCATTATATTTAATATTACAATATACTTTGACTTTGACTTCGAAAATTTTACACATAGCGGCTCCAAGGATTTTAGAACCACGATATGCTATGAAAAGTCCTAAGCCTAGTGATAAAGCAGCGACACAGCCAACTTTCGAAACTAGCAAAATAATTAAAAAGTTATAAATGTGAATTCACATCTTCTCTGTTCAGAATATCATCAGGATCGTCGCTGATCTCGCTGAGGTCGTCGGGGATGGGCTTGTCGTCGTCGGGCTCCCGCGCCGGCGCCGGCGCCGCGGCCTCCTTGCCGCCGGCCTCCGCCGAGGCCCGAGGCGGCCGCCGCTTGTCTCTCATGTCCATTCTCATGCCACGGTTGTACTCATCTGAAATATTTCAGGTGACAATGTTGGATCTACCTGATTCGCCTTTGGGCTTGTGCATAAATCACGCGAGGTCCTATTGGGGGGGAGGGGGTCCAAGAAAAGATCACGGTAGGGGAGGGGGGGTACAAGGAGACCTCACGTGTATTTTTCGACGATGAAGAAGCTAAGAAATATTGTGAATTTCGGCCAGCGAACGTGAAAAGTCGAATGAGAAAAATGGGGGAGGGGGGGTCAAAAAGTAGCCGAAAAAACCTCACATGATTTATGCATGAGCCCTTTTGTACGCCGATAAGTACTTAGCAAGGTGTTTTTATCGATTTACGTTAAATGGGACAGGTTACTTTGGACATTAATAGAAGTTACCTGGTAGATAGGCTTTTGTTAATTTCGTAAAAACATTTTTTTATCGTTTTCATACATAATAATTGTAATGGCAAGTGTAAGAGAACCTTAAGAACAAGATTTCAGGCGACTGACAGCAAATGTCAAAATAAGTAACATTAGGATGTAATGATGATGATGTTGGTTGCGATATACTTGTTCAGGCATTAAACTAATTATTTTAATAACTCACTTACAGTAAGAGTTAAGACACTAGTTTCTTAGAGAAATTGATTATTTTAGACCTAAATAAACTTCCCTTAAATTTAACGGAAATCAATAAAAACACGGTGTATAACCGCACAATCAAACGATAATACTTTATAGTATATGAGGGTTGTAAAAAGTTACCATGCATTCGGCCGCGATGAGGACCCGATGGGTGGCCTCTGTGATGCCATCCTTCCATATCCGCATCTTTGTCACCCCAGTCGTTCATCTGAAAACACCAATTACAAATCAGTATCAATTACGTTAATTATTAATACGATTAGTTAAAACAACTTAAAAACATACCAAAATGACGAAAGGGACACCCAAGGAATATGTGGGACAGGATAAAACAAGGATTCTCATAGGTTCTGTTACGGTAGTCAATTGATTGGTACTGGTAAAGGGTTTGGTAGTAAATGCTCACCTAAGAACAGAAATGTAACAAATGAATATTAACAAGTGATGAATACTTAAAACAATAATAATAAAGGATCACAAAACCAAAAGATATCGTCGACTTCCAGAGACAACAGATTGTAATGGATGATCAATACACACATCAATTTCAAATTTAGTGGACACTGACAGCCTATAATTGCCTTTTTTTCGGGAACTTATGGGTGCTAAGAGGAAAATTCTTCAAGTAATACGCGTCTAAACATACCTGTGATTCATGCATGGGCCAATGTCGATCTCTGCCCCATTCTGCGCCGCGATAGTCTTCGCCATCCCAATCTTTGTGGGAATGCATATAACGCTCTCTATCCATGGAACCCGATCGCCCTTCCCAAGACTGGTCGCGATGTGGACGTCGGTCGTCGTAGCCTTGGAGAAAAAATCTATTTGTTATTGTGTATTTTATCACATCTACGAACAAATAAAACATGGAAGCCGCACGCCATACTAAATTTCCTTTAAAAACGGTCCTGAATTTTGGTTGACAAGTGTCACCCCCTCTTCAATGCATCACAGTAATGAATTTCAATGTTAAACCTATAAAAACTTAAACCGGCATATAAAAATTGCTGTGATTGGTCCGTCAAAGATTTGATTGGCTACATTTTATAGATACTTGCCAAAGATGTTGCGCCGAAATTGCGCGGTGTTAAAAAAAGCGCTATGTCCTGCCCATCTTGGCACAATTGAACAAATGTTTTTGGGGGCATTTTCGAGCTGGCGTTAGACGTCCATGTTATATATGGTCGCAGTAGTCACATACTATAAGAAATTAGAGAAATGTGAAGAAAGTACCCAAAACCGATGACCGTATGTGAAATTAAATATAGAACATTAAAAAATATGAAGTGAAAGAAGTATGTCAGTACCAAAGCAAGTAAAATCAATGATTTCAGGGAAAGGTGCGAAAGGTGTGCTTCTTAGTTCTGTCTAAGCATGTGTATTCATGTTTTAGTTAAGGATATGGTTAGTGAAAGTAAAACCACATGAATTCCAGAATTTCTTACCCATATCAACACCACGATGATCACCCATGCGATCTGCATACATCCTATCTTCGTCCTCAGGATACCCTCTGGGCGGACCGGGCATGTCGTATCCGCCCTCGTAATGTCTATCTCTACCATAACCCGGCGACCTGTCGTCATCTCTAGGACCATCGTCGTAACGATCGTCCATTCTTTCATATTGATCCATACCGTGCTCATAGTTACGGTCCATACCCATTTCATAATCACCTCCTTCTCTATCCAAACTACCAATTCTATCTCTTTTACTCGATCTGTCGCGTTCCAGCCTGTCTTGTTTGCGGCCTCCCCTGTCTGAATGAGTGTCCTGGCGATCTTTAGAAGTAGTTGAATTTTTATCTGTTTCGAGAGCTCGATTAGAAATAGCCGCAAGGGCAGCTAAACGCTCCTCGGGCCTTGGCAAAAGTCTCTCCATAGGTTTGTTTGGCTTTTCAAGACCTTTATCTGGTCCTCTACTACCCAGGCCTCGATCACGGCCTCTACGCTTTCCGTCATCTCGTTTACTACCCTCTTTATTTCTCTCACGACCTCTATCTTTTCTATCGTGTTTATCTTTATCATCATGCTTTTCCTTCCTTCTTTCTAATGATCTATCTTTATGATCACGACCTCTGTCGCGGTCCCTACTGGGAGATCGTTTTCTATGTCTATCAGTGCTACCTTCCCGTCTTACTTGCTTTTTAGGTGAAACTGGTCTACTTCTCTCGGAACTATCTTTTCGTCTGGGATCTTTAGGATGGCGAGGTGATCTAGACCTACCTTTTCTGGGTGATCGGCTGCGGCCGCCTCTGCGTTCCCTGTCTTTTTCACGCTCCTTTTCTCGTTCCTTGTCTCTCTCTTTTTCTTTTTTGTCTTTTTCCTTTTCACGATCTTTAACAGAATGTGGTGAAGCACTCTTTTTGTCTCTCTTAGCTGGTGACTTACCATGTTTACCAACAGCCTTTGAGAGACTCTTTGATGAAATTGGTGGAGTACCACCAGACTTTTTTCCTGGCGACAGTGACTTTTTACCTAGAGCTGCTTTCGTAAGAGGTTTTTTCTTAGTGACATCTGTCTTTTTCAGGAGCCTATCGTCTTTTTTAACATTAGATTTTTTTGTTTCACTTCTATCCCTTTTAGTGTCACTTTTTACAATTTTCTTTTTAGATGGCGCATCACCTTCTGATGAAGAACTAGAATTTCTTTTCAATTTCCCTTTCTTCGTTTTTCGCCTCGCTTCCCTATAAAATATATAAAAAAACTGTGTGAACAAAACTAATAGGTATTTACCATTGTGTCCTCTAACTATGGATATGAATCCGTGGGTCAAAAAAATATGACAAAAAAACATGAATATTCAGCTTATAGAATACCTTAAATAAAACTATTTCGAACATAATCGGCCCCGCCCTTCCTGAATAACTACGGAACCCTACATTAAGCATGACCCGACATGCTCTTGACCGGTTTTTTTCAAGCACTACTGTGACAAGTGAGTAAATGGTTTTCTAAATATTATTTGGTTCAAATAAGAACGAATCTACAAAAACCATTTTAAAAACTACAAAAAAGTAATTAAATCTGCAGCAAGTCAGTCTAGAACCGGGGAAAAGTGCTTAGGGGATAAGGTTGCCAGATGGTCGGGATTTGACGGGATTTTCTCGACTTTTTGTTTGTTAGGTAGTTCCATAAGACACTTCTCGTTATCAATGTTTATGCCGATATCGATGTTGTTAGAGCTGTGGGGAAGAACAGTAGGCAACACAGTATTGCTACAACCTGAACGCACAACACAAACTGAGATAGAACGGTATTGTATTGTTCTGTCTCAGCTTGTGCTGCCTACTATTCTGCATCACTTCTCTGCCCTCGTGTGAAACGGGCATAACTTTGCCAATACATATAATGAAGTAAGAGTAGACTAACTCGTAATACTTTCTGTTGCCCTGATACTTTTCACTTTTTTCTCACCACGAAATTCGTCACTCTTTCCACACCATGTCTTCAATTACAAAAAAATAATGTGGTATAGGTGTAGGTGTAGGTAAAGCATGGGGCCGGATAACTCAAGGTTTGATAAGAGTATTATCTTATTCCTTTCTGGATACTAGTTACGTACGAAACGAACATACATGAATCAAAGGGAATTTAAAAGAAAAAATCCTCATCATCCAGATCATTTTTTATTTTTGTGTAACTGGTTACAAAACTCCGGTTCCACACTCGGCCGAAGGGTCGCATTAGTTTCGAGGTTTTGAAAACTTCATTCAAACTACGGCTCTCGGTCGCGCCAGGGTTTTGTGTACTCGTTTCTTTGCTACCGGGAAACGGGTTTCTTACCCGTTTGGAACGTGTAATTAAGACGCGGGTTCGCGGGTACCTGTGTCTTAATTACTCGCGGGTCCGATCCGCCCTCAATGTGTAGTGGCAAAACGAAAGGTTGTCTTTAAGAGTTACTTTAATACTGTACTTGTAAGGTATTATTTTGTTACTAACATTTTACAAAAAAAAAAGTTCTAAGTGGTTGCAGATCCACTTAGAAACATTTCCAAGATAGACCCACGCTTGGAAACGTTTCTTGGCGTTTCGTGTTGTTCGGGTTCTTAGTACCGCCGGTGTTAAAGAAACGTGTATACGTGTCCGCGGGTAACACAGAAACCGGCAGCCATAATTCAAACCTGTAAATAATGCGACTTTCAGATTAACAAAAATGTTTGTCATTGTTGCCACTTAGAAGATGCAAAAATAACTTCTAAACTCGGCAAAATTGCGCCTGGTTTCAGTACTTTGGCCAAAATAACTGCGAAAATACTGAAATTTTGCGTTTTTTAACACTATTTTCGCAAGTTTTGGTAGGTAACTAGGTGGTTTGAAAATATGTGTATCAATCATTTATTTTTGTCATGATTTTGCCAAAAATTATAGTATTAAATATTATAACGTTAATTTTTCAGTTTTCTATGGAGTTTTCATGACTTCAAAGCTAATGCGGGGTCTGAAGATGTTGATTTTTTTTAAACCGTAAATATATACAAAATCATTGAATTATAAATATACTTTTGTTGATCTATCTAATCTGTACTGAAAATTATATTTAAATGGTAGTATGCAGCTGAACAGGGGGGGTTTACAACAGATAACCTATACTTTTTTTAGTTTAATTCAAAACTTGTTCAAGGATCGGCTGGTCTAGGTTTATACATATTTTTACAAGGCAAGCTCAGAAAGGTCTTTTAATGAGGATAAACTTACACAATAAATAGGTACTTGATGTCTACAGTTGGAAATTTCTAGGAATTACTTTTGACAGTTATAGATTAAACCTTATTAATATGAGGGTAAGGCTAACCGTTTTTCTGATAGTCTCAAGGCTCATTTCTAAAGTGTCAAAAGTTAATTCTTAGAAATTTCCAACTATAGTTGCTGTAACCTGCCCATACTACCATGGGAAGGCTAATGAAAATTATGCATGTGGGAGTGAAACTTTACTTCACGAGTGGTGATACATATTATATTATTGATTTACTGAAGTAGGTATCTGGATATATTAATTCAACATTATTTTACATCTATTGAGTTTTGTGGTTTTAGTGATGTTTTGTCTAATACGGTTTTCCCAATCAGTAACCTACTTTATCTTTGAATCATAAGATTTGAAGGGTCCACGGAAAGGACATGTCTAGTCAATTCAAATTACAGAAGGCAAAAACCACCTTACTTTTAACAGAATAAGGTGCGAATTTGACCTGATTTTTTTAAGCTCTGGACATGTTTTTTCCGTGGACCCTTCATTTTATCTATATATTAAATTGTTTTACAAGAATATATTATATAACCGCGTTAATTAATGATTTTGCTTTCTAAATCGAAACTAATATAGCAACTAGCATCTGAAACTAACTAAAACCTTACTTTTTAGTTCTTACTGATCAGATCCTAATATATGTCTAGAAATAACAACTAAAAAAGTTAATTTATTTCTCACCGGCCAGAGGAAGATGAAGATGAGCTGCCATCTGATGACGAAGATGAAACGCTTGAAGAGCTGGAGCTCCTCGAAGACGAGGAGCTCGACACAGGTTTCTTTTTTTCTTTACGCATGTCTTTACCAGATTCCATCTTCAATTGCAATTCGAGTTCACGTTGAAGCTGGAGCCTTCGTTTCTCCAGCTCGTCTGTATCGACACATTCTAGGTCATTTTGATCCCAGTTGTCAATTTCACCATCCGGACTGCGGCCCGACCGCACCACTACAGTCGAATGAAGCCTACTTTTAGGATCATCTTTCACTAATCGTTTTTGTTCACTATCTTTATTAGCGGCCCGTTGCTTCGAAGGGCTAATCAATGTGTGTGTGGCAGCAAATTTACAACTTTTACCGTAAGCGCAACTTCCGTGTTGTGCCCACTGTCTACAATGTTCACTTGTTTTTTTTGCACTAGTTTTCTTGGTTCCGAGACGCTCGAAAACACTAGGTCTGTTGGCAAGGTCTTTCGTTTTCGGAATTTCGACAGTAATTTTTCTTTTGCCTTGTTTTGACATTATAAAGGAAAAACATTGGTCTCACTTAAAATCCGAATTAAAATAAAAGACATTCCCCGGCGTCCAACAATCGCCAATCGCCATTGTTGGTTTGGTTATATTTTTAATTTTAATTACCATAGACTAAGGGAATGGACAAAATCGGTCAATAATATGATAGGTGTTTAGCGTGTGTTGTAGCGGTTTTAACGTCAACTCAAATAAACTGCAGCCATTCCTTTACACGCATTAAACTAAATTAAATCGATTTCTTAAATATTATATTCTTCAAGTCAGCCAAGGAGAAAACGAGTGTATCACTTATAGTGCAGTCATTCAAGCATTATTGCTCCGAATTTTTTTACTGTGAACCGAATTGCATACAATTTTGGAATTAGGTTCATCTTACCCTTAACTTCAAAAGTGAAAATGATTTGAACTCCGCAACCACCCCGGGGGTGGTTGCCACCCCTTCTCGGGGGTGAATTTCTTTTTTTGCTAAATAAGCTCGAATATCGATAGAAGGCCTAATTTGAAGCAAAAAATCATCCATAAAGTTTTTCAAAAAATCCAATAGTTTTCAAGTTATTGGCAATTGAAAATTTCGCAATTTTTCCACGTTTTTCATCGGTTTTTTGCAAATATCTTCAAAAATATACGTTGTATCGAAAAATTTTCGCAAACAAAATTGTAGCAGGTAAAACAATGAACAATTTGGTTGAACATATTGTGAAAACACAAATCAAATTATTTATAAACTAAATATTTTGATTTGTACTTTTAATTTTTCTCCAGTAGTCACACTACTTAATACTAAATATATAAATTATAAATATTAGATGTCATATACCAAAGAAAAACGACCAAGATCACCTATGTCCGAGGTGGGGATCGAACCCACGTACTCAGCTTTCGCGGCTGATGCCTGTACCCCTCGGCCACTCGGTCTTAGCAACCACCGGTCAAATTTCTCGGGTATATGCAATCCCTTACAAGGCTAGGCGCCTTTGACCATTCTCTAAGGGCAAGCACTAACTACATGCCTGCACCTCCTATTTAGGTTTTTTATAAACTATTCTAAGTGCAATATTAAACTAGATATTAAAGATCAAAACCGTTTTTTATTTTGTCTGAAATTTAATCGATGTGGTCAATGCCATCTGGCGGCGAGCAGATGCATTTTATGCATTCTAATCATGAATGTAGGATTAATATGGATTTGACAACGTTATAATAATAGCAAGAACGAAAGGGATGGTCTTATGAAACTTTTTACTAGTGGAAGTGAAAAGGAACGATAATCGTCCGTCCTTATCACTGTGCCACTATTTTTTGTGTGTGTGTGCATTAGATGCTAAATGTAAGTGCCAGACAAATGCGTTGAATACGTCACTAAGTGCCTGTGTGGCACTTTCTTCTTAGTAGTAAGTGACTATGTCTATCCCTCTTAGTGGCACACTATGTGCGGCCCCTCGATTCTAATACAAAAGGGTTTTATAGTGCTTGAAATAAGCTTTAAAATGAGTACTATTAACAGTCTTTTGCACGTAAAATAAGTGAGCTGTATTGCAAATAAGGGGAGCATCTAATGTTTTTTCTTTTAAATGAATGGGTTTCATAAGTGCCATTTCCACCAAAATTAAAATTAATCGTATTCCGCCTAGAATTAACTTAACTATGAAGAGCTTGATAGATAGTATCAGTTTGGCTGCTTCAGAACACACAGTTTTCAAAAAAGTCACGATTCAAAAAAATAACTAAATTTAAAATTTTTAAATATCCCACTTTCTGTTCATAATATCTCAAAAATGACGACAGATACGCATAAAAGTGTATGGCATAAAAATTTACGTATTTTTCTGCCAACAATTTGTTGTTTTTGTTTTTTCTGTCAAACATAAATTGACGGAGTTGTGATTGTTTAAAGAGCGCGTGGCAGCGCAATCACAGCCTCTCTTAAGCCCTTTAACCCT